>BGPR01022674.1:0-25098 GCA_013235015.1 Araneus ventricosus | reverse complement strand
AGTTACGTATTGCTTATATTCGCAATCATATCTAGATTTGATTCTTTTCATATGTTAGTTCGTGTGCTTAAAATAAAACGACTGCTCTTTTTGTTGGTATCTGAGTCTCTTGAAAATGACATTTGTTGCTTGCTTCCATAGTCGTGTAAATTGCTCTTATATTCATATTTGTGCAAACATGTTTGTACTGTAGACCAAAATGGGTGTTTAAATAATTTAGATCAACTCTCCTTTTGTCGTTCGATAACTCTGGCTCTCTCGAAGATTAAATTGTGGTGCTTCTCCTTCTCCTACACAATTACAAACATATCTGGATTTGATCACACATTGTTCTGCCAAACGGGGGGGGTTTAAAATAAAATCGCAATCCCTTTTAGTCTGTTATACCTGGCCCGTTCGAAGTGAGTCTTTCCTTGCTCTGCTGGTCGTATACTGTCTTATATTCATGCCTTCAGCACTCAATCGTATATTCATAAAATATTTGGTGTGTAAAATTCCAAAAATAAACCGCATCTACTAATGATAATTCTGGCTTTCAAAAAATTGAATTATGAGGGCTGCTTAGATCTCTATTTTGATAATCAGGCCCAGAGTTACAGACATATTTTTTGCTCAAATGGGTTTTAAATAAGGAAACTCTCTCATGTTCTTCAATAAAATTAAATCTTACATTTATTGATTAATATGTTCTCCATAGATTTCATTATAAATATCTGATCATCTGATATATTTTCAATAACAATTTTGAATTAAAATTAAATCATGACCCTTTTGTTGTCCTGACTCTAAAATAGGCATTTTGTTGTCTGTTTCATAGTCGTATACTGCTCTCATATTCATATGAATTCTGCTCGCATATGTATTCTTGCCAAACGGGGCTGAATAATTAAATCGATCTCCACTCTGTCGTTCGATAACTCTGTCTCCTCTGTAATATTATTAGATATGGGTGGCTGTTTATATTAAGATTGTTTCATATTCATTTGGTGCTCTTGCTTTATATATTTTATCATATTCTTACAGAAACGGCATTTAAATAAAATTATCCATTCGTTATGGTTTCTGCAAATTAAATTTTGCTGTCTGGCATACTCAGATTTTCAAAATCGTAGACTTGTTCACTTTGAATTCACTTTTGAATTTTTTCTTATACAAATGGGGTTTAAAGTGCAAAGTATAACCCCCCATTTTGTTTTCTTACATCTTGTCTCCATAAAAGGCATTTTTGGCTTGTTTCCCATAGTCGTATGTTTCATATTCATATAACTTGTACACCGACTCGTATTCTTGCACAAATGCATTAAATCCAAAAAACCCAAAATACATTCGTTTAACACCTGATCTCCGCAAATCAAATAGAAGTGATGAGGTCATTATCTTGTATATCTTCATAATCATATTCTAGATTGTCTGCTCATTTTAAAAAAAATTACTAATATAATCGCATCCCTCCATACGTTTTAAAAAATATGGCTATCTTGGCTGCATTTTGTTGCTTTACTTCTTATACTGCTGTTCTTACAAGCATAGAGATTTTAACAAACTTGTATTCTTAACAAAAAATGGGGTATAAACAATAAAACCAACCAGTCGTTCGTTGAATGTGGGTTGCTTGCAGATTGAATTTTGTTGACTGCTTCGTTCTCGTATGATTCTCTAATCATACTCAGATTTTACTTCAACTTGCTCATTATGACAAACGGGGTTTCAAATAAAATAGTAAATCTCTTCCTTTTTCTCATATACCAGACTCTAGAAAATGAATTATGTTGCCCACTGCATAGTCATATACTGTTCTATATCTACGAATTTCGCAAGTATTCTTAACGGGGCAAAATAATTTAAAATCAACCTCGTAGTTCGATAACCTGGCTCTTCGCAGATTAAATCTGTGGTGGCTGCCCTATTCTCCTCATTTTTATATCTAGATTTGATCACTTACACGTGTTCTTCACAAACGGGGTTTGTCTAAAGTCATAAAACCCTCTTTTGTTATATCCGAGATTATTTCAAAATGGAATTTGTTTAATTGCTCTATAGCTGTATACTGTTATACGATTTGTGCACTGACATGTATTCGTAGACCAATGATTAAAAATTTAAAATCAACCTCTTGTCTCTTCGATAACTCTGGTCATTCTCTAGAATGTTACATTTGGGTGTCTGCTTAAATATTAAAATTGTTTCTGGAGTATTCATTTGCGCTCTTGTTTATATTCTTAATCATACATACACAAACGGTGCTTCTTAAATATCAAAATATCCTCATTCGTTACTATGGATTCTGCAAATGAAATTTTGCTGGGTCTTGTATACTCTGTACAGATTTTCATAATCATGTATAGATTTCTTCCAATTTCTTGAGATTTTCTCTTATGCAAATGAGGTTCAAAGTAAAATCAACCCCTCACTTGTTTTATCTGGGTCTCCACTAAACGGCATTGGGTTTGTTTCATAGTCATAGTTTCTTCATATTCATAAATTCGTACACTGACTTGTATTCTGGCACAAATGAATTAAATCCAAAAACCAAAACTTTCTATTCGTTTTTAACACCTGATCTCTCGGGAAATTAAATATTGATGGGTGCTTCCATAACTTGTTCATCTTCATAATTTATATCTAGATTTGTTCACCGACTGTACAATTACACGGAATGGGTCAATCAAAACAATCAACCACTCCTCTTCGTAAAATATGGCTCTCTGGCAAATTAAAAAAATTGATAGAAAAATCGCATTAAAATTCCTCAGATTTATGGATGTGGTGATTTGCCTAGTTTTTCAAATACTACAGATAAGATTTAAAATGACCAAAAATCCCTCTTGTTCAGTAAATCTGGTCTAAAAAATCTACATTTGTTCACTGCTTCATTCTCGCAGATTTTTTATAATCGTATCGATTTGTTTGCTCATTTTATCGAATTGTCTTTAAAATATAACTCGCTAATTCTCCATACGTTTCTTTAAAATCTGGCTATCTTGAAATGGTATTTTGCTGTCTTTCGCTTCATACTCAAGGTGTTTCCCCAGGTTATTAAGATTTTATTCCAGAATTCAATTTTAACGAAAATGGGGTATAAAATAATAAAACATGAATCTCATTGTCGTTCGTTGAATCTAGCTTTCTTTGATTGAATTTTGTTGACTGCTTCGTTTTCGTATAGATTTTACAATCATACCTAGATTTTATTAACTTGCACATTATAACACCGCTTCTAATATATAATCGTAACTCTTTGATGTCTGGGTCCCTTGAAAATGGCATTTTATTGCCTGTTTCTAATATGTTTTGTTTCTTGCATGCCTGCAATGTTCTTGTACGGAAAAATCCCCTCTCTCCTCCCTGATTTAAATTTACATCATGCAAGTCGTATTCCGTAACATTTTCCAAATGGCGGCGTTCAGTTTTCTTAATCCGACCGACACAATGAAACAAAAAACACTTCATGTCTTCGACGAATACCTGTTTCTTCCGAAATTTGCATTTCCTCTCTTGCTCAGAAGGATTGATATCAATATATAAATACTGCAATTTATATTTATTTAGTGACTTGTTCAATTAGTCTCATTATACATACCAAATGGCGTTAAATTGAAAAGCCAGCCTTCTTCGTTTGAACAATCTCGCCTTCCTCGAAAAACATGCATTCCGTCGTTTGTTCCATACAACTTGTTTCATACTAAATTGCTTAATCCCGCAACCGAAGTAAAAAAAACCTTTCTCTACGTCTCTTTAAATGCACCTTCTAGAGTCGCCATGTTGTAGTATGCTCAAAGATTGATTGAAATAAATTAGATGCCACTGGTTACCCAAACACCACCCCCCAGAAAACGGTGTCTTCTCTTCTGTTTCATATGGTCTCTGAATTTTCAATTCGTGGTTGCTTAAAACACAATAATAATTATACCTGTATGGTGGTTTCTGCAGCTTTGTCAGGTATTCTTTCCAAAAAACCTGGGCTTAAATAAGAAAACCCACTCTCCTTCCTTCTTAATCTCGCTTTTTCAAAAAATTTGCATTTTGTTAGCTGTCTAGTACTCGTGCATTATTGCATTCACTTGTAATTTGTTCATTTAAACGATTTATTTTACAGAAAATGAGATTTAAAATAAAAAATCCTCTCGCACGTATTCCTTTGAAAATTATTCCTTTGTGGTTACTCAAAACAAAATGATACAACTATAATTATATGGTGTGTGTTCTATACTTCAATATTACTACAAACTGGGGTTTAAAATAAAAAAAAAATCCAAATATTCTTACGCCGGTGAAATCTGGTCCCCTGAAACTTCTCTTATATTTGTAGCAGCTTGAGACAAAAAAAAAATAAAATTATACTGTAAGATGATTTCTGCACTTTTTCTTACAAAAAAGGGTTAAAATTTTAAAAGAAAACCCTACTCTTTTCTGTTTTATGCTGGAAAGGAAAATTCTTAATTTTATTGGTTGCTTAATCTTCTGAGCATTTCATACACGTCAAGATTTCATTTACACAGAAATTTATTGATAATCCGAGTATTAATTCATTAGTATCTCCTCTTGTGCAAAGAGAGTAAAATCTCGTCACTGTTGTCTAAAATGGTTTGATATTTATATACTTGTGTCGTTTACGCAGAAATCTATTCTTATGTTTGATATTTATTTATTTTCCTCCCCACCCTAATTTAGTTCATTTTTATATGATATTGGTATTTATAAGCTAATTTGAGCTCCTTCCATGGTTGTTGTTTTATTGGGTGTGTGGATCCTTTGACAAATTAGAATACTTCTTCAAATGTTTATGCAGCATGTACAAAATGCATTGCGCCATAAAACCAACCTTAACCCCTCTCTGGTGAAGAGGGTAAATAAAATCTTTATTGGCAGAACTTCTTTGCCTAAAATTGTCCTACATTGAGGGCGGTGATCGTTTTGCTATTGTAACCGGTTCTTATGTGGAAAATTGATTGCATCACCACTGTCCCCTCTGCAGAGGATTAAAAAAACATCTCGTCTGGATCTCTGCGCCCAAAGAGTATTTGGCGCACATGACTCCACCCTACCCTTGTACATAAAACAAGCAAATCATTGTTCAAAAGCCTTCCTTAAATTGAGCCACTGCTCGTGTATATACAAAATCTATTCATATATGGAATATAAATTTATTCTTCTTGCCCTCCTTCTGGTGCAGAGGGCTAAAAAATCTCTGGTCAGCCTCATTGTCTAAAATGTTCTAGAAATGAATGGCATTGCGTTGAATCTAGAAAAATCTTTTTCATTATTTTGAATGTTAGAATATCTGTATTCCTTCCAGGAAGTGAATCATTAAAAAAATGGAATATCTCGTCTGCACTTCATTGTTTTAAATGAATGTGTATAGAGTTGCTTTGTTTTGCTCTTACACTGAAATTTTCATTTGTGTGATATGAATTTTCTTCTCACAGCACCTCTGGTGCAGTTGCAAAGTCATCTCATCTGGTAATCTCGTTGTTCAAAAAAGGTTCTTATATTGAGAGGCATTGCGTCATTTCTGTATAAACATCTCATATGTAGAAGATGCATCGATCTGCAGTCTCCTATTCCACCCATACCTCCCTGTTGGGCCTGAGGAGGCGGTACGGCAGAATTGCATTATTTTTTCTAATACTCTGCAACGTTTACCTTTATGAAGATGCAAGATTTCAGACTTGCATACACCAAAGACTTCCCATAAACCTTTCACCGTTTCCTAGTCTGTATGACAAAAGGAAGCATCTCGACACAGATTTCTGCTGTGCAGTCTTTAAAGAAACTCTCTTTGGTTATATCGGAGTCTTATTGAAAGTAGTATTTTGTTGCCTGCTTCTTCATATAGTTATATGCTGTTTCATATTCATATTGATTTGTGTACGCATACATGCATTCTTTCTTTTGACTGGAAATAGGGATTTAAATAAAAAAAAATCAACATTTTCTCTTCGTTAAACTTAAGCTACCAAATAGAATCTTTGGTGGCTGCTCCAATTCCCTCAAAACATACTTTCAACTTCGTATCTAGATTTGATCACTTGTTACTATTTACTTATCAAACGAAGTTTGACTCAAAATCGTAGATCTCTTTTTTTTTATTATGCCCGATCAAAATGGAATTACGTTCCCTGTTTCATAGTCGTATATTGTTTCATATCTGTGTTGAATTTTTAAGTATCGCATATGTATTCTTACCAAACGGGGCTAAAATAATGTAACTCAACCTCCTCGAAGTTCGATAACCTGGCTCTCCGCAGATTAAATTGTGGTGGCTCCTCCATTCCTCCTACATACATCTACAATCGTATCTAGAATTCAATCTCACTTATAGCATGCTACAAACGGGGTTTCAAATAAAGTCGTAACGCCTCTTTATTGTATCTGAATTCATTGACAATGGCACTTTGTTGCCTGTTCTGGTTCTCGTATACTCTACGTTCATATGAGTTTTGCGGACTAACAGGTATGCATTCTTACACACACGGTGGCTTAAATTAACTCGACCTTTCGTCGTCGCTCAAAATCTTCTGGTATTTCTGCAGATTGAATTCTGATGTTGCCTCCCTCCCTCATATTTAATCGTATCTAGATGTGGTAAATTGGATACATTTCATTTAATGGGGTTTAAATAAAAAATGAAATCACTTATGTTCGTGAAATGGCTCTTTATAAATTCTCATTTTGTTGACTATTTGCAATTTGTATTGATTTTATACGAATCAGTGATAACTTAGACATATTTTCCAACAACGTTGTTTAAAAATAAAATCATAAAACGTCTTCTTTTTGCCTTCTTATACCTGGACTCCTCGAAGTGGCATTTGCATGTTCTGTTATCGTATACTGTTTTACATTCATGTGATGCTTTCTCAGCACTCAATCAGTATTCTTAAAAGTATTGGTAAATTTACAAAAATAAACCTACTCGTTTGACACCCTCGCTTTCGAAAATTTGGCATTTCATTACCTAGTACTCGTGCATTATTGCATCTACTTAATGGCAATTTGTTCATTTAAACAATTTTATTTTATTGAAATGAGATTTAAAATAAAAATAAAATTATCTTCGCATTTGAAATTCAATTCTCCAACTTCTCTTATATGGTAGCCGAAACAAGAACAATTAAATTATCCCATAAGGATTTTACAAAATTGGGGTTTAAATTAAAAAATGAAACCTCTACTCGTTTATACTGGCATTTCTCGAAAATTTCCATTTATTGGCTGCTTATCTTTCTTAGTATTTCATACACGTTTCGCGATTGATTGAAATTAATTCATAATCTCCAGTATTAATTCATTAAAATTCCTCCTCTGATGCGCAAAGGTAAAAAATCCTTACTCAGTAATTTCGTTGTCTAAAATTGTCTTCGATTGGCATTTCGTCAAATATAGCTAAATCTTTCATTATTTTGAATATCGTGAATATTCGTATTCCTTCTCTGATGTAGAATTTAATAAAGCATCATCCTGTCTGCACTTCATTGTTTTAAATGTATATCGAGTTGCTTTCCTTCCTTTACACTGAGACCTCTTCATTTGAGTAGAATGAATTTCTTTCTCATTCCACCTCTGGTGCAGAAGGTAGAAGAAAACATTCCTGTCTGCACTTGCGTTGTCTAAAAAAGTTTCTATATTGAGAGGCATTGCGTCGTTATGAAATCTCTTTCACATATGGAATATTAATTTATTCTCGTACTCTATACCTTCCTCTTGTTGGGTGCCGTCAGGTCAGATTTTTTTTTTTTGCCTTTATTGCATTGGTTTTCTAATACTCTTGTAACGTTTACCTTTACAGAAGATGCATGATTTCTCATATCATGAATGCACGAAAGATCTTCTATAAAGATCTACCCTTTTCTAGTTAAGATTAATTTCTTCAATTATTAGTGATGTTTAAAGATGCGAAGAAGCCTGTCTAGGATCTCCATTGAGGAAGCATCTTTAGACATGTAGATTTGTGTTGTTGCCCTCAAAGAAACTTGGTTGTATCGAGTCTATTTTGAAATGGCACTGGTTGCCTGTGTTACAGTGGTATACTGTTTCATATTCATGGATGATTTGCACGCAGACACGTATTCTTTGACTAAACGGGGATTTAAATAAAAAAATCAAATACTTTCTTCGTTAAAATCGGGCTTGCTCCGAAATGAATCTTGTGGCTGCCCAATTCTCAAACGTATTTTCATCGTCGTATCTAGAAATTTTATCACTGGAAATGTTTACTTTATCAAACAAAGTTTCAAAATAAAATCGTAAGCCTTCTTCTTTTCTCTATACCTGACTTCTCTTGAAAATGGAACATGTTGCCTGCTCTCATAGTCGTATACTGTTTCGTATTCATAAGGGATTTGTGCGTCAATATATTCGTAGACCAAATGTTTAAATAATTTAAATCGACCTACACTTTGTCGTACTGATAACTCTGGCTCGTAATATTAGATATGGGGTGACTGTTTGATTAAAATTGTTTCATAGTCATTTGGTGCTCTTGCTTATATTCTTAATCGTATTTTTAAAGAAACGACGTTTAAATAAAATAAAAATATTATCCCCTTTCTATCTGTTACTATGGCTCTCTGCAAATTAAATTTTGGTGCCTGGCAGGTATACCTTGCTCTCGAATCGTATATAGGACTTGTTCACTTTAGATTTTCTAGCTAAATGGGGTTTTCTAGTAAATCATAACCCCTTTTGTTTTTATATCGGGTCTCCTATAAAACGGCATTTCTTTTGGCTTTTTTTCATAGCTCGTATAGTGCTCATACCTCCATATAACTCTTGTACACTTTGACTTGAATTCCACCGCAAATGATTTAAATCCAAAAAAACAATACTTCCTATTTGTATTTTAACACCTTCTCTCTTCAGCTAATTAAATATTGGTAGATGCTATCTTGTATACATAATCATTTAGATTTGTCTACTCATCGTGGCTACTTACACAAATGTTTAAAATCGAAACAATCAACTCCTCTTTCGTAAAATATAGCTTTCAAAAATTAAAAGTTACAGCAAAAATCGCATTAAAATATGTGATTCATAGTGATGATTTCACTTTCTCCAAATTCTTACGCAAGATTTTAAGTAAATAAATTAACTCCATTCTTTGTTCCTGTAAATCTGGCTGTCTTGTAAATTCAGCTTTCGTTCACTGCTTCATTCTTGTTTTCATAATCGTATCAAGATTTGTTCAAATGCTCGTCTTGAAAAATTGTGTAATTAAATATAATCGCACTCCCTCTATACGTTTCCTTTTAATTCTACTGTCTTGAAATGGCATTTTGTTGCCTGTTTCAAAGTCTTGCACAGATTCGTTTCTTACCTACCTACACTGTCACGAAAACAATCTCTGTTCCTCTTGGTTTGAATTTCAGACTCATGAGTCGTATTGCAAATATTTAAATGGCGTCGTTTAGTTTCTTAATCTGACTGAAACAACTTAAACAAAAAAACACTTCATGTAGTGTCTTCTGACGAATATTGTTTTTCCGGAAATTTGTATTTTCTCCCCACAGTAGAAAAGATTATTGATACCATTATATTATTATTGCATTTTATATTTATTTAGTGACTTGTTCTAATTAGTCTCATTATATTACAGAATGATGCTAAATTAAGAGCCTTTCTTCGCTCTGATCAACCTCGCTCTCGAAAACATGTATCCCGTCGTTTGTTCCATACTCCCGTTGCTCTATATTGTTACCATTTATCTCTCAACTGAAATTAAACTCTTCTTTGTTTGTTAAACATGACCCAGAAATTGCATTGTTTTCAAATTGATTATGCAATTATATGCCGCTTGGAGTTACCTTTAAACAATGAATTTGGTGAAAACTGGTGTCTTCTTCTCTTCTTTCACGGCTCTCTGAATCCAATTCATGGAAGTTTAACAATAATTCTACAATTATTCCTGTATGATGTTTTATGCACTTAGCAATATTCTTACAAAACTGGGGCTTAAAATTTAAAAAACTGGCCTTGTTTGTTCTTGAACTGGCTCAGCAGAAAAATCTTATTGGCTGCTTGGTTCCTCGTGTATAGCATTTGAAACACGTCATGACATGTTCACTGAGAAAATATCACAGGCACATAAATGTCAGTAATTAGTAAAGCTCTACTGTAGAAGGATTAAATATATATTGTTTTATAAAGCAACCAGCGGAGTGGTCTCCCAACTTTCTCTTGCGCCATTAAACCCAACCAACACCTAAAACTTTCTGTATACTCCCTAAAGCATGGAGAAACAAGCTAAAAGGCAGTAAAACGAACAAGTGTCCCTAACGCAGGAGGAAAAACTTTACTGTTCTATGTTGGCAAATCAAGAATCTAAATATTAGAAGGATATAATAACCATAATCGATATCAAAAGAATTATAAGCATGCATATTATAAAATTTTAAAACATTATAGATGTGACTGCAATTGTAGTTTACTTAAAGCATTACTATATTACAATCTCAAGCTTTTGCGAATTTTGTTTGAGTTCCAAATTTTGATAAATTCTGAATTTTATTTTGCGAAAAATGGTAATTTGACCAAAAAATTCATAAGAGTACTAAGGAGAACATTCATCAGTCTTTCATCTGATATTAAAATATATTTCAACTAACGGATCCTCTTGATACCACTGTTCGTCTTCACGAAAAATTCTTGGACTTGTTTCATAAGAAACCACCCTCAAAAAAAGTTACTTGTTTGTAAGGCCATTTCAGTAAAATGATATGACAAAGAGGCAAGAAAGTTAAGGTATAAGAATTACGTTTGCGTAGTTAAATAGGAATTTTAATACTGGTTTAACTCTTCCACTGAGACACTTGCATCTATTGAGTTTCCACTTATATCGGTTTTAAATGGCTAAAAAATCTTCTGTGTGTGGCAGATGAAATGATCCAAGGAGCGGAGCTGCAAAAGATTTGGCCTGCTGGTCTATCGCCAAAGGACAGAAAAATCTTATTCCGATCACTGAGATCGCAGTGGCCAAAGTCGAAAGTTTTCATTATTTCATTTAGAATGAATTTCATATTAAGGCAGCTCTCTAAGTTGAAATGGATTGGTTTGAGTAAATTCCTTTAGATAATGGAAGATTGTGTAAATTAGGTTGATTAAAGATTGGACACTTGATAGTAGTGCCGCGATAGAACTATCCAGTGCAATCGATAGACGAGAGAAGAATTTGTCGGAAATTTGGAGTGTTTTGCTGTGGAAATCGTATATATCTCAATACTTGCAAGAATTTACCGGTACTTCGATATGTATATACTATGACGGCTACTTAGCAATATAAAAGCTAATACATTCTTAGGTAAGGGGTATATTTAATTATAAAAAACAATTGCTAGTTAAGTATGGAAAAATTGTTGTTGTTGGAGAACACAACCACGCCCAATAATGTGTACAATAAATAGCCGTGCCTAGAGAAGGGGCAAAATCTGCTATTTTCGCATTGTTATTATTTAACGGAGATATTTACGAAACGTGTAAAAAAATGATTATTTTGGGATTTTAAAGATTAGCAGATTATTTATTAAAAGTATGTTAAATAAGATTACTCAGATAATATGCGAGGCTTATGAAAGCCGCGCATATCAGAATGTTGGGATTCAACAGTCGAAGAATTACTTATACACCGACGTATAAACATGTGGAATGAAGACAACCTTGAAATTACATTACAGTAATATCGTTCAGCATGAAGAAATAAACTCCTGTTCCAATTATCATTCAAAATAGGTAATATTTTATGTATTAAAAAATTTGTTGCATGCATGTGATGTTCATTTTTTTTCTTCATCGCTGGGCAACTCATCCTAAAATTGGCACTAGAGTCGCAATATAAGTACCTTTCTTTTTGGCGAGAGAGCAGATGTGCCCCACGTGTAATGTTAATTAAACTCACATTTATCATATTTAATCGAATGCTCAAACTTGAATCTTCTTCTTCATCGAATTATATTTAATTCATCGTTTTAACTTTGTCTGAATTGCTGGGTGAGAAACACCATCCAAATATTTTTAATTTTAAAAAGCTACACACGCTCTTTTAACATGTATTTAATGTCTTGCACCATTTGATCGTTTGACTATTTTATTTAAATTTACAGTTTACCTTTCTCAACATTTTTTTTTTCCTCCTATATCTGAGGTATGGCCAAAAAACTGGCTCTGCGCCAAGAAACACGAAACAACTAACTAAACTGAAAATTAAATCAATCTTCAAGAGGGTGATTCCCAATTCCTAGGACGAAATGGATTATCCTCGGTTGAGGGTACCCTGTCCAGTATTCATGCACGCAAGGAATTTTTAAACCAGTATTTCCTGACTTTGGTGAGATCATTAGTAATTGGATTTGCAAACGAGACCGTCATGGATAAGGACATCGTTAAGGCCAGGAAATATATTGGCAGGAAATTTCTAACGATTTTGTTCAATTGTGCCATTATATACGTGTATGAGATAATGAATAAACTGAACAATAAGAAAACATTAGCACATATTGGATTTCAAAATGTGAATCCTTTATAAACAAAAAACGAGTGTTGCCAAATTATAAATCTAAAATTTACATGGTTTATAAAGAAATTAAGGTTCTTAATTGCGGCAGTACAGTTGCGCTACGAATTTAATATGGGGTTGAAAAGTGAACCGTTATTCAAATAAATGATAAATCAAAGACACATCATCTTATCTATGAGGAGAAATAGGCTTTTCCAAGAGAATTTAGTGGACTACGCAAGTCTGACCTCATCAAACGTTGGCACAATGTGCTTGAATAGCGCGGCTTTGATCTCTCCTGGAATATGGTGGATTAAAGCAAAAAGAACCCTGATCATCGAGATAATAATGGTTTCTGAAAGGCTATGTTTGATGACGGGTGAACTTGAACTAGCTCGAGTATATTCTCACACCTTGATCTAGAAATACCACATTTTCCTCAATCGAGATTGTAAGTATAAAAATATTTCTGATCTGGATTTTAGGGAAAGACTGCCAGGGAAATAATTATTTTTGTCGGAAATGCAAGTTTCGTATTGCAAAATCGTGTCAAATCTTGATATAAAATGTAATTTAACTATTTTTCCATAATTTTCTTTTTGCCTAAGAATGCTAATAATTTGGGTTATATTTTGCATCGGCGTAAAAAAATTGAAACCATTGCATCCTGACAACAAAATTGTCACGTTATTAGTGCTGCATATCTAATGTGATCACCCTCGCTCATAGGAATGGTAATTACTCCCAATTGAAAATTGATGCATATAAATTCATGCAAGTACCATGCACCAATCCTCGCCTCCCGAGTTCAAGGAGCGGTTTTGTTTAAAATCTCGAGAGAGCTTTTCCGGACAGTCTTCTTTAGAAGGCCACACATTTAAGCAGTGGTAAGTGCTTTAGGGCTATGGGCCGAGGGGTAAAGATCAATTCCACAAAGATCCATCGTGAATTGGACCTCTTGCATGTTAAATCGCACGTAGAGGGGTGCACATGTCTTCCTATGCTGTGAAGACTGAGCTGGTAGGTACCATTTACTGTTCCTCTTCTGGATTTTGGTTCAAAGTACGAATTCTGTCATAAGTCCTCTTTGGTGCCTTCAAAGAGAATGCTAAGGTAATTAAACCATGCTGTAGTCTTCTAAAAATTTATGGGTCTTAAATAGAAAATGAAACGGTTTGTCCAAAATATTTGATATTGAGTGTTTCCCTTTACGGTGTACAACCCATTTCTCTGTGGTCCTGATATGACGCCTACACTAGCCATGACCATGCCCATTCGCAGCGAGAGGTGCAGGCGGACCTGAAGATCCTCCCAAGCACGACCAACTTATTACAAGAAAACTCAACCGCGAACATGTGGAGAAGGCTACAAAAGGAGAATCAAGCTGTATTTCGAGATTTTCCAGGAGGCACAGGACAAATTGCAGCTGCTTTTCTCTAGTGTAATATTGAGATTAACCACCCGTATTTCTTCTGTTTCTTATGCTACCAAATTAGATGACACCTACTCTTCTGGAAACGTATTGTTATTTTGATACCAATAAGTCTGTGGGATTCTGCATGTGTCAATTTATGGAATCCGTGTATGACTTGTGTTAAATCGATGCACGTATATTTTTAAACATTTATATAATGTATGGGTAAATCGGTTAAGTGATTTAACTTCATTTATTTACAAAATATATTTTTGGTGTAGTTTACCAACCATAGTGCCTTATCAAAGAATAAGGAATATTAATTCCAAATTTTTATACTAAGTGCTTAAATGTCATAATAAAGTGACTTTTATATAAAAATTTCTCTAAAATTGATAATTAACTTTTAATACTGGAATATAAATCTTGAACATTTCATATATTTAGAATTTTTTAATTTAACTGTCTAGAATTAAGAATTTTGTTATAGTTTTACTTACTGTGACTTATGTTTTATTATATGAAAGTGTCTGGTTCCCGTCATAAAACTATCCATTTTATTCAGTAGAACCAGAGTTCAGGCAGCACCCCGTGTTCCTAAGTTAGAATTCAATTTTACCAAATGAAGAGACGACAATCTATAATAAATTCGTGTATTCTGAATTTGCATGGTAATGACGAACTGCGTTGCAGAATTAAAGCCGATTTTTTTGCAGTTTTGAGAGAGGAAGGCTTGAGATAAAAATCGATAAATTAGTCATTTAAATACTATGCATTACTTATAATTGCTAACTCGTCTCTATCGATTTCAAAACAGATTACATAGATTGGGTTTTGTTTTGACTTCAATTTTAACTTCACTTTCAACCTTGAAAGCAGATTTTCAGTTTGGTAGCATCCACTGGGGTTCTAGTGAATTAAGACAAAGCATGACTGAAAACCATGAATCGGAGGAATGTTATGGATTTTATACTTAGCTGTCGCAGAAACCAGCATTGGCCAAAGTAATTGACAGCTGTATGCTTTTAGCAAAGAATTTCTGGTTGAGGTCGGGATGGATGACTAATATTATCTTCATCCAAATGAAACGCATATGTGAGCCAGTTTCTCTAAAAGTAATCTAGGAAAGCAGTTAGTTAAAACTACCTCAGATCAAACCTAGATGTTCGAAGTCTGCACTTGGCAACAGAAGATGCCACAATTCTGAATCTTTGATCCATGAATTGGGTAGGTATGCCAAAATAAGTGCAATAGAAACATTTGCATTATAATACACCAGCTAGACTCCAAAGTACGTACCGAATAGACTCCTCATTCAGTCAACAGAGATGCATTGTATGAGGTGCAGCTAGATCAATTTTGGCATCTATTGAAACGAACAATTAAATTTCTAGATAGGAAAAAATCTTCTGCGAGTATATACTTTTGAAGATAGCTGAATTAAGGGAATATCTTGAGTCTAAAACCAAAATTCTCCTCAACTCTAATGCTGGAAGTATGGAGTTCAGCTTCTTTATTTGGAAGATGTTATGATGAGGCAGATTAATGCGCGAACTTTTTTCAGCTCTAGTGTTTTTACTATTTGCAAGGAATGTTGGCATTTAGGTTTAGAATTTAAAAAAAGATGAGGCAAATATGGTAGGCATTTTTTAAGCGGAGGGCGGGATGCCGGCCGGCAGGAGGGAATTAAGCGTGTAGGAAGAATGAGTCGGGTTAAGTCGAATATTATAAGGAAGTTTAACTTCTACCAGCATTAGAAGCAACTTGGTCTATAGGCAAAAAAATCTAAAATTGAACCTTCGCACTAAATTAATATAGAAAAGTGAAACGCGCTCTTTAAAAACTTGTATTCCTTTAATTCGGTTTTATTTTTACTCTAACCTTTAACTAGTCTCATTCCAATGGAACTGTAAACGAATTAAAATCTCGTAGGACTAGCTTATGGAGGAAAATTTATACCTATTTAACTATTTCGAAGATTAATTCATAAACGCCTCACACGTTGCATCTCTTTGACACAAGATTGGTATCGATACTGTAGCTTCAACAAATTAACAAACTGCAGCTTGCCTAAATATGGTGGAAAATCTTTCACAAAGAAAAACATAATTATTCTACTAAACAGCAAATGCAACAGACACGTTAGGTTTATAGCAGTCGTATAAATTATAAGTATATAGTTGAAGAATAGTCGTAACGCATTATTACAGAGAAAGTGTAAAATAGAATTAAGCTAATCGTTCATTTGGTCCCTAAAAACCCATCCTAGATGACCCTATACATAGAATCTTGAATAATATCAAACAATGGAGATGGCCATACGCAGGAGGAAGTGTCGAGCCTTTCTGAAACGGGAGACAAAACGAAAAACACGTAACCGCATTGGGGCTTTGTACAGAATGAATGGGACCAGAGGACAAACCTCACTTACAGGAAAAATTAAACGATGCAAGGAACGAAGGCAACATAGAAACAAAACTACTGAAGACAAAATACCGGATTAATTACATAATATGAAAAACGTAAATATTTCGAGTATTTTGGATTCATCAAAACTCGAGGGAAAAATCCAGATGAAGGTGCGAAACCTCCGAGGGTAAGTCTAAGAAAAATAAACATTCCTTTAGTAAAGATGGTCCTTAGAAATTGTGATTTTGTCTCCAGTATATGTAATCAGGAGCTCTTTTGGGATTCAGTTCTTGCTAATGGTAGTCACTGAGATGGAGAAAGTGGCATCAGATGCCAAAGCTGTTGCCGAGGAGATCTTCATGCCTACAAATCTCACGAGCAACAGACTCTTCGTCCTAAAGTGGTAAGCAAAAAGGTTTTTCCACCAGATGGTTTCAAGGTCCGGTGCCTGTTTCCTCAAATGAGGTGGTGAAGGGACAGATGTTAGAATTCAGATTTCGCACTCCATGACAAACCCGTACATATCTATAATATACTGACTAAATCGTCTGAGGCAAGATGAAAAAGGACCACTGTCATCTGTAGAACATGATCTCATTTTGCCATTGGTTTGATTTTGATCAAACATTTATGAGGATTTTTCCTCCTGTTGCATTTCAATCCCACTCCCTTTGTCAATCGGTCATTGATGAAGAGTTGCATTAGTTCTCTCTTCAGGTAACTGCACGGGATTAAGTGCTGGATTTTCATAACTTCTATTGCAGTCTACTTGGTAAAATGTTGTCATCTTAATTCCCTCGATGACAAATAATGATCTTAATCCATCTAAAATGTGAATATTTTATCTTCCGATTAAATTGGTTTTCTAAATTCGAGGTCTTGTATAACTTCAGGAAATTTGAACTTAATTCACTATCACTCCGTATGTTAAGTAGATTTTTCTGGTGGCTTGTCCAGTCAACTGCACAATGCAATGCGAGAAGTTTAGCCTGGAATACAAAGTTCTTGTTAAGTTGTGCCATCTGACATTTTTTAGGCTTCGAAGAACCCAAAAGGTTGCTTCCCACATTCTCGTTTATTTTGGAACCATCTTCAAAATTCTCATCATTGGGCAACTTGAAATTGTAGCTTATTGCGATTCTTTTCTCCACATCAAATTCAACTGAATATATGTTGCTGAATTTATTGTGCTGTTTAATGTCATGGTATTAATAATTCGTTAATGTTCTAAACAGTTTTAAAATAGATAGTTTATCTTCAATCTCAACGACAGTATTTTTCCAGTCGAAAAGTTTTACACCCGCGCTTAAAAATTTATGAAAGAGGTAATTTGCTTAATCGCCTTCGGTTTGGTGTTAGTTTCTCTAGAAACTTGCGCGAAGTACGAACGCGGGGTGCTGCTGAATCGTAAAGAAAATAGTTAAGAACCTCTTGGATGTGAATAATTCATCTGATTAAGAATTAAGTGTCATCGCATCATTTGAAAACGTAGATGGAGCTGATTGCTGTAATTTATGATCCATGAACTCTAGCATTTGATAATGCTTAAATCCTAAGTCGGTTAACACAATTTTAAACGGTTGGTAAACTGTTCCACTATTGTCTCTTGTATATCGTTATGTACTTATCAAATTAACAATTCAAACATAATTTATTGCTAGTTCTGGAAGTCTTGTCTAGCACAAAGCTTGATAAAATTGCTATATTGTTTAAAAGAAGTGACCAGCTTCTATAAATATTCTTTCAGAAACCAAATGCTGAAGGAATCGAGGAATATCTTACTTAAAATTATTTCACTGGTATTTTATATATTTATAACTTGTTTACACATTTAATTATTTATGTGGATAATGCAATGTAAAAATTTTAGAATTCTAAGCGGCTGGGTGAATGCCTTTTAGATTCCTAGATTAGATTCCTGGTCAACCAAAACTAACGAGATCGTCTAAACGAATAATCCTAATCGCAAATAACTCTCATCATAATGGTATGCTTGTGCCATAAAGAAGTTCATTCTTCAGGCGACACGAATGCCATATCTTGCGTTTGGTAGCAGATAAATTTAATTTCACTCAATGGAGTGAAGCAAGTTGTCGTTTTAATCGGCTTGCATTTCTGCTTTCTTATAGATTGTCTGTAACATTGTGGCGTTGTTACTTTGCCTACAGTAGAGCTATCTGACTTGTTGCTTAAAGTTGTTAAAATAAGATGAAGGTGGTTCTTAAATCTGATGTTACAAAACTACATCTAGATTAAGCACATGGAAACTTAACTGTGCATTTTAAGTATTTCTTATCCAATAAGATCCCTTTTTTAAATAAACTGCATTTTCTAAAATAGTTTTACTTTCAAAACATAGCAATGCTAATTTGGTTTTGCGAAGTTACCTGAATTTTCATTAGTCATGCCTACAGTTTTCCCCAAATAGATAAGCACGTGCTCGATTTTCTAATGAAGGCATAATCTCAATGTGCTTCCCATATGGCATTTCAAAACACATTATGTAAATTGGGATATGCCCCAAATAATCCATGTTGCAATTCCAATGGAGGTTACCCGTCAATCTCTGGAGTAAACTGTTCAGCTGTCACTGGCCTTCCTTCTTTCCCTCATCCGATTTCATTGATGAAGTAGAGATATTTGAATTCTTTAATGTGCTGTTGAAAGATCTTCGTCCTCTATTTGGTAACTTCTACCAACATATTTTTATCTTGGAAGCGAAAGTCGTTGTTTCGATTTTGTTCCTTTAAAATAGAGTAGGTGTAAAGGAAATCCCAAAATGAGAGTTCGGAGATTTTTGAAATTCGGTTGCTTTGGGGCCAAATTCAAGAGTGTTGCACGATATTCGACAAATTTCTGTTACTGATCTTGAAATTAAGTACACAAAATAGTAGAGAATTAGACTGGAGAACGATAATCTGCCATCAAATATGTAATAATTATTTAACTATCAAAATACAGAACGCCGCTAACTAGGTCTACATTTCCAGCTGCTTCTATTTCCTTCAAAATAATGCTGTAACTGCCGACATGCTCTAATTGGACGCCCAGCTTATTTGAATATTGTTCATTTCCAATTTACTCGAAAATGGCGAATCTTTGAACATTCTTTTGGAACTGTATGAATTCTTTCCTTGAATGTGCTCACGCAAAAAATGTCCTTTTGTAGATTCCAACTACACACCAGCTAGAAACCAGTTTCATGGCTTGAACTATTCGTATGTGCTTTAATAATTTAAAATCAATTTATTTCGATATAGGAGTGGATTGTGGACATTCTGTGTGGTAGGACCGGAGCTGTTTAGACGGTGCTTGCTTTCAAAGTAGCTTGAGTAGCAGAACAGATCTCCCAGCACCGACAGCAACGGATGGAAAAATTCTTGATTACTTGTCGGCTCCAAGGGAGAGGCGAAACTTTCAATCAGTCCGTAGCCTTGTTTTCCTATTGTTTCTGGCAGTCTGTTTACCCTCTTTCTTTACTTTGGAACCCACTTTGTAGAAACCAAATGTCTAAGTCGTAAAACTTAAGTTTCAAACTTCTAACTCGACCACTTTCTGTTCGAATATGCATTATTTTTCAAATGAAAACAAAAAAAAAACAGAAGTTTATTACAGAAATCCTTTGCAAGTATGAAAAATATAATTACGTCTTAATCGTTTAATGATTTCCTGGTACCAGCATATCTAAGCAAACATGGCATTTAAATTGAAATATACATTAGTCTTTTCTTTCATCAAGTCTTTTAAAATTTTATTTATTGATTTGTTTCTAGTCGTAGGAAGATAAAACATTTTTCAAATTAAAAGAAAACAAGATGATTTAAGGCAGCATTTATAACACTTTTACGGCGTTTAAAGTACATCGCGGTTATAAAGCTTAGGCCTACATTACAAGGAAAAAAATTTGCATTGGGAATTCTTGCAAAAAATCTCGGTATGTCGCCCTAAATTTAAAATTTGCTGCATAAGTCTTGATGCCATGTTTTTTGTCGAAAATTAAACCGGTGGCGCTAAACGTATAGGTTAATTCTCGGAAGAATCAAAATGACAAATAATTCTAATGATCCGAAGCGAAATCCGATTTTATTGGTAAGAGAAATCTGAAATTAATAAACAGTATTTAAAATATTGAAGATCCTAAATCTCTAGTTGCATATTCTGAAAAATACCATAGTATTGCTTATTGAAGGTAAAATCATATTCCTTTACGATGCATACCCATTTTTTTAAAATTGTGGGCAATTTAGGAAATCATTACAGAAGCTTTCAGTTATGCAGAGTCCTCTGCATTCCAAGGAATATTGCCTTGTATATGAGGTTTACATCTGACGGCGTTGATGAAATGTTCGCAAGTTAGACGATTAGAAGTCCGGGGACATGAGGTACCTGCCCGCACACAAGTTGCAAGCTAAATAGCCCTGGTGTAACATGAGAATGGGACACTCATTTAACTGATCCGAACCTTTTAGCCCACTCTATGCCCACTCTTTTGCATATGAAAATAAATTATGTTTCTTCTGGCTGTAAAAAAGTATTCCATATCCTCTAAGTAAATCATGCACGTATTTTTCTTTAGGAGCCTTTCCAAAAATTGTTCTAATGCTGAAGTTCGGTTTTTGGCCTCCCTTGTCTTCTATTCTAAGGGTATTTAAGAAAGCGTTTCCAGACAGAGAAGTAGTTCGTGTTCCTAAAGTATTAAACTTTCCCGATAAGCTATTCAAATCCTTTTTAAATCGTACTGATATCGCGGAAGAAGCATTTAAATTGTTTCCAGAAAACTTAATCTATAAGCACTTAAAACTCTTGAGACACTTCTGGTTCTTGTTTGTTTCAAGTTAGCCTATCGTGCAATATCACGTTTCCAATTAAGAGCGTTTCAATAATAACTTCGGCTTTTTACCTTGAATAAACTGAAGCGCATACCTAAAGAAAATGTTCCTGCCTCAATGTGATTCTAAGACATATTATTCATAAATGGAAATTAAAGTCAGATTCGCTAAAACTTTTATGCACAATGCACAATAGTATAGCGCGTTTTTAGAGTAGAAATGTAGCCCTCGTTTCTAAACTCGGTTCTTTGTTTTTTATCGTTAAGTTCTGAAAGATTATTTTGACGAGAAGCATTAAACTCGATATTACTTTAAACGCTTAGCAACGTTCCGCCACTAAGTAAACTTAAATTCAAGCATAATTAGAAATATTTTTCCAAATTTTTATTGCAGGTTCTTAAAACATGGATCATATTCAAGTAGATTAAGAGTTGGTCTTTAGTTTTTGCAGAAGATTACCTATTGGCTTTGCTAGCGAGTTAATAGGTAGTCTCGAGAATAAGTTTCAATCATGATGACTGATCACCATTCTGATCGAAACTATTTGAAAATTAATAAACGGATCAAAATTTTCGTAATTTTAAAATTTTGGGGCATTTTCAACTTCTAGAATGTTGGCAATAATTGATTCTTTAAAATTATATGATCTATAATTGATTAAATATCAAAAGAACCTGCGATGCACAAAACACGACATTTGCCATCGGTGGCCTTTTATTCAAATATTAAGTTTCTGTGCCAACTTTACGAAATAACTAAAGTATGTCTCTTTAATCTAATTCGTTGCAACACTTCGTGATTTATCATTAAGTACGCGAACTGTTCTGAATATTCAATTTGTTTCACGGGCTAGAATCGAACTTGTAAGCCATAATGACTTTAGCATACGTAATGCTCTAAACGTGAATCTTCGTTAGCGTTCAAATTTAGTTACAGCCAGCTAGAACAAAAGCTATTGTTAACATAAATGAATATCGGATTCGGCTAATTATTACTAAAGATTATGACCCATAACCTGGTTGCAAACTCTAAACTGGAGGCTCGTAGCAAGGATTTTAGACATGTCGACATCCACACATATAACGCTATAACATTTTTAGGATTTTTTTTCCTTAAATTTTTTCCTTAATCTCTAATTTTTAAGGAACATATTTTACTTTGAAAGGTGATATTTTCCCGCTCTTTAAGTTTAAAGTTCGACTATTACTTTACTTTTCAAGTTCAATTATTCAGCTCTTGATATTCTGGTCAACCGACTTTTAATTTAAGGGGCCAGAAACTGAAGTTCAATATAAAACTCTTAATTGTCCATTGATAATTTCAACTTCAGAATGTCTCGAGGTGGCTAAATCAAATTTATCTATAAAAAGAATCGTGACATATTTAGGAATATGCAAGTAGCCCTAACTCTGATTGCATATTGAGAAGAAATATCTTAGTTTTAATGTGAACAGATTAAAATATTAAAACCTACCGAATCCCCCAGCATCATCTGAGCAATCGAATGTAAAAAAGTAACTTTTAATAATTTGCTGTCGTTATATTATTCCTCCAAAAGTATGCCCCATTTGAGAATCTCGGAAGCATGGCTTTCAACAGGTGGAACCGCGGCAGAGAGATGACATTCTCTTATTCGGAACCAAAGGGTGACGGTTTAACAGGGCCTGGTGCCCGTTAAAAAAATTTCCATCCAATGGAGAAGTTACTAGTTCAGGCTTGCTCCTTTTCATCTATCCACAGCTCAAAATTATGAGGTATATCCCCAAATACAATTGGTATAGCTTCAAAACGTGACGTCAAAGTAATTTGAAACTGATAATCTTCAATATGTCTGCGTTTCATCTTTATCGGGCGCTGTGCTTGAATGTTCTTTAGGGTTCGTCTCAGTCTTGAGTTCTAGAGTGGTTCGAAACAAAATCTGCACTGTATATTCATTAACCAGAGTGAAATTTCTATCCAGTAATGAGAGCGGATACAGGGGATTTTACAAAAATATAGACTGATAAATTTTAATATTGCATCGCATCTCTAATACTGCACATCCTCTCAACCTGATTTCGATACTTTAGTCTCAAAATGTTGGCACTAATTTTTCGAGCATATTCAACAGAGAAAGAATCATTTTTAAGTGAAAGGGTTTTAACGCTAGAAATGAGGAGTATTAAAATCAGTTTTTTATAAAATATTCGTTTGGTATACTTGGAAATGGAGAATATTCCAAATTTCTAGACCATTTTCTGCAAACTGCCATCCTGATATCAGGAAAATAGACGGTTACTAAAAATGTTAATTGTTGCCGAAGTACAATGGGAAAATGGAAGACTGAAATGCTCTCAGATTTTAATGAGCAATTATTTTTATTTTGTAGCTAGGCAAAGTACTTTGTTTCAAAGATTTTTCTTTGATAGTCTTCATAATGAAATCTTGAAACCGAAAGCACAAGATTACTAGAATCCCAAGCCCAGGAAGATGGCCCTCAAACTACAATCAAGCAGGTAATTCTATCGAGTTTTTCTTGGTTGCAGAATCCATCTTCATTCCTTAATGTAGGTGCTTCGTTCTCATTTTCGCAAAGTTACCTCGATCTTGTCTATAATTGATAAATAGTTTTGTAGTAAATATAAAAGGAATTCTAAATTTTATTCATTGTGCATTACATATTTAATAGCTTTATTAAATCGGTTTTAAAATGTAATAAGAATTTTTGAACAATATGCAGCAACTTCGCACAAGCAGTTTTGTATAATTATCGTCTAAATTGAATTGAGAATTATATTTACTTTTCAACGTAATATTTAAAAACGCTATTTGATTGAATAACCAAGAACACGTATTCTAAAACTGAAAATTCCCTCCCTAAATATTTTGTCTTAAAGTACCTATTTACTAAATACTATGTGTATTTATCTTACGAGAATGAAATAGTAAATAATTGAGAGCAGTTAAGATGAATAACTTGCTTTGGTATTTGTTTTAAAGAATTTACCTTGCAACTTAAATACGAAAAGCGCCGACTTGTATTGAATATCTTCTTGCCTCGGAAACTAATTTTAAAGCCTTTCTATGAATAATTATTGCATTATGTGAATTGAAAATCGTACAAAATGAAAAGAATGCGAAAATCAAGCTTTTTAAATGCATACTTTTATTCCGTCCTGACGGTCCAACTCGAAAACAAATGTCGATTATCTATTCGCTAAATTTTTAGGCTTCTGATTTACCTCGAGTCCTTGTGGTTTTTTCTAGTATTCTCAAACTTTGAAATAAGCGTGTGAAAGCGGGGAAAGTGATCTTCAGAAATTTGGCACCATCATGATTATTTTTTTAATAATTTCTGAACGTTTAGCTTAGTTCCAAAAAATGTATATATAACAAATATTAGGAAATACCAATACGCATTCGTTTACGAGAGTTGATTTTTTTTGAATTTGTGCATAACGTTACGTATATCTCAAATGCACCCGTATTACCAGAACTCTCTCGGCTTCCCTTTTATGCATAAACTGAATAACCAAAGCTGTCGAGAATAGATATTGTATGGAACTTAACGCTGTTATAAATGAGAACTTAAATTCTAAATTTTCATGGAGTGAATTCATTTCTACGGGTTGTGATATTGAACCGATGGCAGTGAAAGCCCAACTTTTAAGAATTCTCTGATGTCTCTGGATGTGAACAGCAGTAAATTGGGGAGCGACTCCAGTAATGCATTCGTAGACTTTCCAATGAAAATTTACGTCTACAAATAGATATGAAAGCATCGCAATAACAAATTATCAGATTCTAGTCTTCTAAATGATACAAAACCCATGATCATGATTTTAATCCGAACTAATATGGAACGGGAGGTAGCAGGGAAAGTAAATATACGGGTTTATTGCCCGCGTATCCTTTCAAAGCGTGGAATCTCCTTCTGGCTATACTCCGCAAGAATTTGAAGTTCAGCTGACTTTAGAGAT
>BGPR01022673.1:0-25099 GCA_013235015.1 Araneus ventricosus | reverse complement strand
TTTTTTGTAACTTCTGTTGTTACCCTTTATCTCTATAATAAGACATTCGTTATGTTTTTAACATGTGCAGTTACCAAGATATACAGGATCTCCCATACAACGTTTTTCGTGGCGTTCTGACGTGTGAATTTAAATTCCTTTCTGAGACCACAATGGGAGGAACGTAGTCCTACGTTAAAAAACTTCATTCAAACTAAAAAAAAGTAGAATCTGAAGCAATGAATGAAAAAATCAAAAACTATATGAAAATGTTAAATTTATCTTAGGCGTAATACGTAACTGTTTATCGCATGGCATGAGTACTGGTTTAATTTTTTCGTCACGTTTCACGAATTCGGGTTCACGTATATACGTGAGACCACCGTCTGGGAACAAGAAAACTGAACCATGTGATCGCCAAAGTTCGTAAATACTTCTTAAAGATTCTTCTCTGAAACGATGCTTTTGCGTTTGTGAGGTTACCCCCACCTAAGAAGTTTTTTCTCTTTTGGTGGCAGAACTTCAGCTCGAGTCGCAAGTGCCGAGATGTTCCATTCCAGGGCACTTAGATGGGAGATAGCGCTACCGGGAGAGATGGACTTAGGCTCAAAAAATCGCGAGATAAGCCAAGGGAAAGGGTTGCCGGAATATTAAATCGCCAAAGGCGTCAAAAGATGTCACTCGTCGGGAAAAGACAATGCTTAAAAATCGCGCCGCGGAAATGCCTAGAGAAAAAATATAATCTAAAAAAAGACCTGGCTACCAATTTGCACAGTAACTCATGGTAAACCATGAAATGTGTCGAATAGTTACATTACATAGCCAAACAGCAAATCACGAGGGTTTTTTTTATATCTAATGTTCGCCAACTTAACCGCTCAACGTTTAACTAGCTTTTTAGATACAACGGATGCGATTAGGTCCAAATATTTCTGCAATGAAACGAATTGCATTTGTATGCAACGCTATAATGGTATGATATAATTTTAAAAAAGTGATTAAAATATTATAACTCAACAATATTATAATTCAATAATATAACATTAATAAACACCAATCTAGGATAATATAACGCTATAATACTATAATATCATTTAAAGTAATAATAGTGAAATATAATTCAACGCTATGAGAGCAAAATAAAAATTCAATGCTGTAATAATATAATTTCAGTTAAGTCAATCAATTATAACGTCCCTCGATATTATATACAATAATTGCAATCCTGTTTCTGCATTGTCTGAAGCATGAGGGTTAATATTTATAAAGTAATGATTCCTTTAAAGCAGCATTTCCCAGCCTTTTTTCTCTCACGTACCCCTGAATTAGTCTTTTAATTTTTACGTACCCCCTACTATCACATCCAGCCCTCCTCCGCCATGCAAAGAAATTTTTATTAACGTTAAGGAGTTGGACTAGCTTAAGAGTGGAATTAACTTAATAACATTTGCAGGACTTTATTTTGATTTACCATTTTATTCCATTTTTACGAATGTACTAGTTCAACGCCAAAACAAATGAAGCAATGAAATAATTTCGCATTAACTTATAGAGAACAACTACCAATTACCCACCATGGTAATCGAATATTCAAGTGGAAGACAGCTTCAATGCGATCCTTCAGTTTGTTTCATGGAGGCGAGTTTTATAAAACTGCATTAAAATCTCAGGTCAGGAGATGCGTCAAGCTTATTGCGATGCTTATTCTTCATATGTGCATAAGACGAGAAGGCTCTTTCCGCAGGTTCTATGTTCGTGAGAAGTATTAAATATTTAGTTGCTCTCACATTTGGTACTCTGCTTTCACTGCTACCCAGAAATCGATCAAATTAATGCCTATTGTATAGCAACGGATTCGGAAACCCTCCGCGCTTTTGCGCATGCGCCGGGCTGAGTTATTTTCATCAAAATAGGGTGAAAGTGAAAAAAATGGAAGGGTGGTGTTTACATTTTACTGAGCGTTATCTAACAAAGATCTCCGGATATGCGCTCATATGACACATTGCCTGACACCCCTTTCCGGTGTAAAATCGTCCAAAGGTGGTAGTCTCGGAATCCGTTTCTGAACAGTAATGTTGTTTCTGCCATTACAAACATTGCTTTCGAGTACCCCCAGCTGGCCCTTCGCGTACCCGCAGGGGTACGCGTACCACAGGTTGGAATCTCTGCTCTAAAGACATCTGCTTCCTTTCATTCATATCAAAAGACATCACATCGGAACTCGTGAATTTAAACTCTTCAGAAGACAAAACAAAGACAAGGCATGCATTTTTATAAGTCCAAACCTTGAAACTGCCTTTCAAATTAATAATCTGACTGGCATGCTTTAACATTTACAATTACTAAAATGATCAATGAAACACAGACTTTTCGAAACGGTTGGTTTATTTTAGCTTTTTGCTCTGTTCGATTACATTCAGGTCTTACAACTGATTTAGTCTATATATACAATCGAAACTCATTAGAGAAGCCGAAATGCGAGCTTCAATTATTCCCAAGTTATTGGAACTTCATATTATCCAACAAGATAAAAACTTTACGAATTCCCGGGAAAAATATTAGAAATCCGTTTCTTCTATTTGAAATATTTAAAAGCCAATAATCTTGAAAGAAAAAGTTAATTAGAAAATCTTATTACAGCGTAAGTTATCTATATATCTACTCCAAAAATATAACTCACAGTATTCTCTAAATTATACTGATTTTCTTTATGTTATGAGTCACAACGATTTTCATATGTCGCTTCAAAATTTTATAAATAAACTACAACTTTAATTAAATTATTCATAATTTTTGCAATTTTTATATTAAGAGCAAGCGCCATATTCAATACTGATTTGCATCTCTGAGGAAAAAAATTACTGTTTATTTTCGTCAATAGCTTTTTTTTTATTTAAAGAGAAGCATATTGCCATTAATTAGATAAGAATATTTTTAAGAGTAGATCATCATTTTATCCAAGTCTTCTTAAGAATTTTTAATTTATCATCCTTTTTTCATTAAAAAAAATCGCAATCTCATTTCTGTCAGAAAAATGATGCACACTTCCGAAGTTTAAAATTAAATAAGAGAAAGAAATTCCAATAAAAACTGTACTTAGCAAATGTTAATGAAATTTTTTATGTAAGGATATAGAGAAATATATAGAGAATTTGTGAAAAAGATCACTTTTTCACAATTTCTCTTGCGAATGTCGAAGTAAGATTCTGCTCTAGTAATATTCTAGTAAAAGTTGTCACATTTTTTCCCCTTCCTATTCGAAAAACCTTTCGTTTACAGTGATTGCTCACTTTAAAGAATTCATCAGTGTTAAAAGTGCAATTTACTCACAAATTTCAAACTACTCAACAGTATTGAACATCGATTTAGGTTAAAGGTAGAAGTTCTTTATGTTCCTGTAATTGGGACTTAACTTCCCATATAATTTTAATCCACTAACTTAGACTGAATTTTGCCTGTCTTCCAATTAATTTGCGAGTCAAAAAATTACTAAAAAAACTTTTATTAATAAGTGTTTACTCATTTTTAAAAGGACTTTTTGTTTTATTAATAGCAGAATACATCTTTTCTTGTTTTGGTTTGAACAGCTATTTCTCCATTTTAACGTCTCCTACACGAAGCATAGAGAGCATTGTAATGGTCAAAAAATTCGACTTCGAGATTTTTATGAAATTCTACGTATTAGAC
Organism: Araneus ventricosus; assembly: GCA_013235015.1. NCBI lineage: Eukaryota > Metazoa > Arthropoda > Arachnida > Araneae > Araneidae > Araneus > Araneus ventricosus. The sequence goes on along the minus strand of BGPR01022673.1, from coordinate 21,433 downwards.
CTCCATGAGTCCGACAAGCCATTTTTAATTTCTCGTATAGGAAGTATACAAAGAGAAAGTATTGTAATCGTCAAAAAATTCGAACTCGAGATTTTGACGAATCTCCACGTTTTAGACCTCCCTGAGTCCGAAAAACACAATTTTGGAATTATGTCTGTCTGTGAACACGACAACTCAAAAACTATTAAAGTTACGGGAATGAAATTTGGTATGTGATCTTGACACATCATTTGTAGGTTTCTTTCAAATTTTGGACAAAATCAGTTCACGGTAAGTCTGTCTGCCTATCTGTCCACTTTCATGTGAACACTATAACTCAAAAACTTGAATAGCTAAATAGATAAAATTTGGTACACAGTTTTATCATCAGGAATGTAGGTCCTTATGAAATTTTGGGACAAAACCGTTAAAGGGTTGACAGTCTGTCGGTCTATATAATTGCATACTTCTGAAGGCGATATCTTCTAAAAGAAATTACTTAGGTAAATGAAATTTCGTATGTAGTCTTGAAACTCTAATTGCAGATTTTTCCTCAATTTCCGTTTAAATCGCTTAAAAAAGGGCGTTGAAATCGCCTATTCGGTTTTTTCTTCATTCTACGCTAACAAAAAAATCTGCGAACGCAGGAGCGAGCGTTTTCCCCACCATAAAGAATACCGCATGTTTTCTGGCGCGCGGTGTATTCCCCCCCACACTCACATCCGTGTTATTCCTATGCGAGAAAGTTTCGGGGAGGCCACATCCTTTGTTTAGAATTATGTTTATCTGTCTCTGGACCCGATAAACAAAAACTGAAACGAGCTATACAAGGTGAAGTTGGTAAATGTTGGAAAACACCAGGATTGTAAATTTTTATCAGAATTTCAAATGAATCCCTCACAGAGAAGACTTAATTGCATTCGAATGTGATAAACCAAAATCATTACTAACTAGGTATGACACTCAGAGAGTAATCTTTACACCAAAATAGTAGATACCTGTGCTCTGAATCATTGACCAAAATCGTTAGAGGGAAAGGGATTTTACAGACATTACATAAAAATGAAGTGGAGGCATACAAGAAAGTCAAGGGGAGAATAGCCACGATATATATATATATATATATAGAAAATATTAGTTTAAAAATTAAAATTAAAAACAAATTACCTTATCAATAATCATACAAATGAAATACAAAAGATAGTTTGATTAAAGACTATTACATTATGAAAAAAGACAACCTAGAATTGGAATTCCAACAATCAAATACCTATCAATCTTGGGAACTGATATGTCGCATTAAATCTAGATTTTGTGGCGCTACTATATTATATATATATATATATATATATATATATATATATATATATATAGTAATATCAACCAAAATATAACCTTTTATATATGAACATTCAAAACAAAATAAACAAAACATATCAATAATGCAATTCAAAAACTAAAAATTTATTAAACAAAATTAAACAAAAATTATTATTATTAATTAAACAAAATCTAAATAATGATGCTATAAACAAAACAAATCTATGAACTATATAACACTTACAACTATTGAAAAAGTCAAACCAAAAATTTGGAATTTTCAACGATAAAATTAGTTGCTTTGCTTTGGAACAGCATTAGCCAGGTTAAATCGATTTTGTTGTACAAACCATCCTTGTTACTAAAATTGTTGTAAAAAACAGAAAGGGTAATTCACCCTAAAATAAAGAATTTAGTTTGAAAAATTCATACCCTAATCCTAACAAAATATCATCGTTATTTGGAAGGTATCTATATTAAATCTAAGATCCATTATATTACACTGAAAACATTAAATATATAAATCACTAAAATATCCATTCTTATTCACTAAGAATTATAGAATCAATGTGTTTACTTATCCTTTACCTTTAATCTTCATTTCAATACAAACCGCCACTTAGCTTGACATCATTAGATTGCCAAAACTAGATTTCTAACTTTGATTCAGCTTAAATAAACCAAATATTTTAATTTATCTTAATTTTAAAAAATCAGTATGTTACCTATATTAAAAATCTAAAAATAAGTTAAATTATGTAAACAATTAAAAATTTAATATTTTTATGAAGTAAATTATTTGAATATTTAGAATTCAATATTGTTTTAGGGAGTTTTTTTATTTTATAAATCCTGGCTCCATCTATGCACTAATTCAGAAACTAGCAAAGCAATAACGAATTTGAAAGAAATTACATAATATAAGTAATATATAAAATATACATAGCAAAAAGCCAAGAATTATACTAAATATTCTATTAAATACTAAAATGAATATTTTATTCTAAGTGACCTAAATATTTCTTATCTATATAAACTCTTAAAATTTTTTTAAGTATTCGATATACTAGTGCACAATTATAATTTATTTTTATGTTCCGAATTCTATTATCATTGTCTGTTACCAAATTGTAATTTCTAATTATATAATTTTTTAATAAATTCTTGAAGGTTGAAATGCTAAGATTACTATCCTAACAAGAAAATTCATTAACTTTAAAATTAAATGCTGTTTTTTTTTATCAAAGATATCTGTTACAATTTCAGTATCTATAATTTTTATATCTAAATCTAGAAATTGTGCTGCTAATTCATTGTCATTAGTTTTTATTAGTTTTAAATAGTCAGGATAGAAGTTAATTTGTGGCTTTATGTCTATTTTTTTATTAAATACTATGAAATCATCTATATATCGAAATAATATACTGGAGCTATTGTTAATTAAATCTTTCTCGTAGTAGTGTAGGTATGTATTTGCCAAACTATTGCTAGCTGGACCTCCTTGAGGTAATCCTTTAATTTGATGGCAAATCTTATTATTAAAAAGAATATAATTTTCTTTTAGTACCAGATTATTAAGAGTTTATATATATATATATATATATATAGTTAAATATTTCAATTAATCAAAACATGTGTTATATTTTCAATATATACAAATATTAATCTAAAAACTAAAAATAAATTATCTTATCAATAATCATACAAATGAAATACAAAAGATAGTTTGATTAAAGACTATTACACTATGAAAAAAGACAACTTACCTAGAATTGGAATTCCAACAATCAAACGCCTATCAGCCTTGGAAACTGATATGTCGCATTAAATCTAGATTTTGTGGCGCCAACCCTCTACGAAAGCCAATTGTTGGAAAAAACGAAAAAGTAAAGTCATAAATCCCCAAAATCTTTCAAGATTAGAAACGAGAAAGTATATAACTTATAACATACCAATTCAATAGTTATAATTATTGTTAGGACTTGAAAATTATCCTAAAAACAGTTCCGCAGTTAAAGTGAAAATATTATTTCTAAATTAAGCTTTTAATACTATAATAAAACACTATAAAATATTAACTATAAATTAAATTTAATCTTTTGTAATAATATATTTTTTTTGGAAATGTACATAAAAATAAATAAATGAATATGTGATGCAATCCTATTATTAATCTAGTGACGCCATCTACCTATGCAGTGATTTTCTAAAATCTTTGTTAATTCCATTATATATGATCACATCTGAAATTAATCTGAAAGACTTTTAATTTAATGGTGTTAAATATTTCTTCTTAACATAAGCATATATGAAATTTATAGGATACCCATATCTCATAGCATTTTCAAGAAATGTATCAATATGAGGCTGCTGTTTTAATCTTCTTTGACTAAAATAGTGCTTCTATGAATATAATTTCAGACGATATTTCTATAAATTTGACGACTAATGTTACTATTCCAAGAAGGTAACTTGTTTATATTGAACTGAAACGTGCTTCTTTTATCATAAATCTCAGTGCTTAATTTATTATCAACTATTTTTATCTCAAGATCTAGAATATCTGCAGAGGGAAAAACCTTCATTGGTTTTTAGTAATATCAAATATTCTGGATAAAAGTCAATTTGTGGCGTGTGGTCTTCAACTGTTGAACACATTAATAAATCATTAATACATCCATACATAATATACTTTTTTAAAATAGTGTAAATATAAATTAGCTAGAGCATTACCACCTTGTGGAAATCCCTTTAATTTGTTGGTATATATATATAATATATATATATATAGCTTTTTATAGTAGCAGTCTATGATCAAACTATCTTTTGCATTTCAATTGTATGATTATTGATAAGGTAATTTAATTTTAATTTTTAGATTATCATATGTATATATTGAAAATATAACACATGTTTTGATTACTTGAAGTATTTAACTATATACTTCTTTGGCGCTATTTCATACCATCTCCTTTTTGTTATTTTGCATCCCACAGGATGAAAGTCACAGTTTTAACAGGATAGTCGCGATGAGTGCTTTTTGATTAACTGAAAAACATTTTCAGAAAAGCAAATGCTCAACATTCGCATAAAAGAATTGTACAACATTTGTTTGAAAACAATACACCTTTTTTCAACTGTACAGGATTTGCAGAAAATAATGGATACTTTTAGTATTAAAATATGTCACGCTACTGTAAAAAAAAAGTGTTTAAAAAGTTGCTTTCAGAGTTAAATAAGTGACATAACTAGGAAAGGAAACTAATAGTTAATAATAGATGACCCAAGCAAACATTTTTTTTGAAAAATTTCAAAAATACCAGCTTTATCTGTTGCGACGTTTTTGAAACAAATTTAAAGAACATTTTTTGAAAACACATTTTAATTAGTGCACTAAAAATAGCAATTATTTTTATTTTAATTAATTCCTAATTTTTAGTCATTAATTTATAAATCATTATTATAAATATTACTGAATCTTAAAATTAATTTTCTCTCAAATTCTGTGCCAGGGTGGCAGTACTCGTATGAAATCAAAATTTATCAAATTAATGGATTAACCCATATTTAATGTTCGAAAATATTTAAACCATGTATAATCATGAAAAATATACAAGTGTCCAAAATTTCCAAACCCTAGCACATCATGAGGTAAGTGAAATATCGATTACAAAATTTCAACGTTACAAATATGAAATAGGTCAAGTTAGATAAAAGTGTGTAAATAGCGGGCAGAAATAGCGAAGTTAACCCATTCAAGACGGCGCACTGTTTTGGAGACCATCCCCAGAAGCCGAAATGTGTTTTTGTATTATATTGACCATTTTTAATAAAAAAAACATATTTGCATTAGAAACCAGTCACATCGTAACTCACTTCGTACAAATAAGATGATTGAACACCATGTGCACTCAGAATAGTTTGACGTGAAAACGTCTTTCCGCTCGTTACAGTGATAGTCGGTCGAACTTTCTTGTGTGACAAAATACCGTCAGATTTGAATCGCTAATAACTACGAGACTAATAATGCGAAAACAATGGTTGACCCTACAACGGATAGATCATGTCTGTAAGAGTTTGTCGCATAGCATTTGTTTGCCCTTGGGCCACTTATTTTAGTAAGGTGACCAACTTTAGCTCGAACATCCGCTGCAACAAAAGGAGGACATAAATAAATTGAAGCTAAAAAATATCATAAATAAAAGAAACATTTAATTCATTGCAACAAATAGTACAGAATACAGTATGATATCATAAATGCATAAAAAATACATTTGCAGCATAATTTGTTGTGCACTTTTTAAGGAAGGACAGAACTTAGGAAAGGAGGACTGTCCTTCCAATAGGAGGTCGGTTGGTTATCTTAATTTTACGGACTAAATTGAAACATATACCAATTTTATGTTTACACACTTATAAGTTAATTTTTATTTTAAACTAGCCCTATCCCGACGGCTGCTTTTTCCATACTGACTGATAATTGCAAATTCAATATCATTGCGCACACGGCGTGCTACCAGTCTTTATGACTCGGTTAAACTCTGAATAAACCAACAATTTAGCATTTGTGATGAAAACAAGGAATCGCTTCTGATACCGTATGGGAAAAATGTCATTCTCATGAATCAACTTTGAATGCATATATTGAAGAAAAAGGCCTCAGGCACTAGGGCGCCAAATGTGACAACCACGACTTCCCTGCCTATCGTTCCCCGGCGATGTGCATAATGGAGTGGTTCAGTCCCTGGTTATGCATCATATTCCTTTTTTCCCAGAGCGAGTGAGGGCAGGGGAGTGGGAATTCATCCCAAGAAGACCTCGATAAGAAAAACTTCTACCTGCTTTCCACACTGCATTGTTGGCTCGCAGAGCGTCTATCTGGGTCTCTCTTCGGTGGTCAAGCTTCGCACATTCCTCTACGCTTTTTTCCATATCTATAAATGCATATACATCTATATGGATATACATATATCCATAGGCGCTGGGAGGAGAGGATTACGCATCATAAAGGAGAGGTATTTGCGTAGGCTCTCTGGCTACTGTGTCACGTGATATGTCCGAGGTAGGGGGATTCCCTGAAAGGTGGAGGGAGGGAATGAAAAGAAATGGTCACGTGGTTTGCCCGCGGGGTATTGAAAATAGAGTCATTTGCTCGGATTTTAGAAGTATAAACCTTTGGACGGCCACCTTTTTTAAGGAATATTTTTGGATATTGGTGCGGATATCAACCTAGCTTTTTGAGTTCTCGATGGCTTTGTTTTAAGGTTCATTTTCTGTTCAATCAACAGACACATTGAACGCACTCAGAACGGCTGTAATAGCTTCAAATTTAAAAGTTTATTTGATGAAGTGGAATATTTAACAAACAGTTGTTTCAGTTGTAAAGAACTTTAAGTTCAGAATAAATGTTATAAGATGAAATAAGTTAAATGTTATAAGTTCAGAAATAATGTGATAAGATAGTTAACTGGTGGATATATTGATGGGTAGTGATTTGAATATCCAAAACACTGATTAAATTTAGGCCCGAATTCGACGTCTTAATCGTTAAATAACTTCCTCCCGAACACAGAAGCTGAACAGAGATTAGAAAATATGTCAAAACTGTTCTTCAGTCAATGAAAATATACTCTATTTAGGCATTCTGAAGACTCGGAGACGGATATAATTTTATAAAACTATTCTATAGCACTATCTGATTATCTTCGTTCAGTGTTCAATTTTATTCCAACAAACTCCTCGAATTTTAAGCATAAAACACATAACAGGGTCTGAACAATGAGTATCTATACTTAAAAAGGAAGTGATTGTATGTGTGTGTGCTTGCGACGTCCAGACGAATCTATAGCAGTTACAGCCATAAAATTTGGCACACATGTAGTCGTGATGGTGACTGAATGCATCTCGAAGCCCGAATTTTAAAATTCAATATAAAATTTTTTTATTTAATGTTTTGTGTTGTTTTTGGTCATTTTCGGCACGTTTACGGCTGTAGTATCCTTTCTAATGATAGTTGAAAAAAATGAATACACAATCGCACGGAACAAACAATTTTCTTTCTAATGAAGTTTGTTTTGAAAGTCTAACGCAATTTGCTGAATTTTGAAAAATGTTAAGAATTGAAACTTAATTCCCTACATCCGACGTTCGATATTTTGAGGTAATAACTGGAATATTTTCCCCTGATTTAAATCAAGAACGGTTAAAATACCTTCCTTGATAGATTTTCAAGTAATTATTTTTCCTTGTATCTTCACAGAACTGAGTTGAACTTTGGCGTTGAAGCCTTTATCGAAGTTTGCGTCCCCAGCTTGCATTTTTGCAATCAGATTGGTTTGCGCATGATTTTCCTCGCGACAGGTGACGTCATATACTCACGCATTCAGCGCGGAGATGATATATATGTACTGAATGACTTCGATAATTATCTTAACATACTTATTTGCCTCGCATAATCTGCTTGCTGTCTATTAAATTTCATATTGTAATTTTTTTAATATTGTTTTGGATTAATGTATCCTATAGTTCAAATGCCATTCTCTAGAAAGAAAAAAAGTAGACAAAATCAATAATATATTCATTTTTTGTTTAGATTTCATTTTCAAAACTTTATTTTATGCCATTGTGGGCCTTTTTTTATTTTATTGAAGTTATAATGCCACTGGCGACGCCTTGCGGGTACTGCTAGTTGTGAATAAAGAAGAAAATCCTAAGAAGAACTGCATAACGATTCTTATGAAAAAGAGAAAAGGCACTTTTTCTTTATTTCGATGTTTCTTTTTCAGCTATAAAATTGTAAAACTAATACATATCAAACCAGCTAGCTCTTGCTCAATTATGCTTACTAATTTTAACGGCAGATATTCATAATTACATCTCAAAAACATAGGACAATTAAAAAGAGAAGCATTAGACAGTAATGTAACTCAATCTGGATAGGATTTTTGAAGCACATCACATCATTTAAAGGTTGATTGCATCATTAAAAGGTTCAGCTATGACTGCCTGATAACTCTTCACACCACTCGGTGGCGCTCGGCTGCGCATGTGTTTCTCGTTGTGCATTCCTCGCGTGTATTTGTCAAATACTTATCAATTCAGTGTAATTATTAAATTGCATATTATCTATAAAATTATTTTCATAAATGGTGCCTTTTGTGTAAAAAAGAGATGATAGGTGTGTTTTTTTTCTTTCTGTTGCATGTTAGACAAAATGAGGATTTTCATACGCAATACAAATATGAGCGCGCACATTATAAACATGAAAAACGACGATTACTTCACATCATGGCTCCCTAAATCTTTGTTCTATTCATGATTCATTCTGGGTAAAAGATTTCCCACGGTTTAGATTGGTTTATTTATTTCTTTTAGGTCCTAAGTAGATGAGAGATAAATATCCTGACGGTGCTCACCTTTACATAAAATGTGAAGATGAGAGTTCGATGAACCCGTTATATCCTGAGAGAGAAACTCTTTGTATCCTGACGGTACTAGAAAGTATCCCTTTAAGCACGGTTTATATCTTTTGACCATAACATGACCATTTTTCTTGCGGGTACCCACAAGGACACAAAAAGTATAGCTCCTACATCAAGCAGTAGAGGCAGCTGAATGCGAAAGTTCATTTTTTAAATTATTAATTAAATTAATTAAGTCATTTTAATTAATAAAAAAGTGTTCCATCTTTCCTGGGGTTATTCTGCGCCAAAACTTATCTAATGATACAAAAATGTAATTATAAAGTTGCTGGTAAACTAATTCGATATATAAAGAGTGAAAGTAAACTAAAATGCCACTAACTGTCATGACACCTTCTCTATCCAAAGGCAGAACTGAAATAATATTTACAACAGTGTTTTTTTGTAGCTTAGTGACAGATTTATGCGTTTCCAAAATTATAAGAGTTTTTTAACAAAAATTTATAACTGCGATTAAGAGTAGTGGATGAATTTGACTTTTACAGAAAGGATAAAAATACCAGACCTGAATGAACCAGAAATAAGGAATCAAATATTGTGTATTATTTAAAAGAGGATTTTTATCCCATACATATATTTATACAGGAAAATGACGCATATAAATGAAGTGTTTATTGCAGATAAATGAAATTTCTATATACTACAGTTATTTCATAAATTTTAATGCTATGGACTGTCAAAGTAGATTTTCTCAATTATTTTTGATATCTAAAATTTAAGGATAGAATAACAATAATGTTGTCAAAACTTTTACAGTCTCAATGCCCCCATTTAGGATTGGAATCCAGAGTTTAAGAATCCATGCTGTAAATTATGTTAACAAATATTTTCCACTGCATTTACCGTGGTCAGTTATTAGGCTTACTTTAAGATTCGATATGAAAAATAATGGGATGGATCAAACTTCTATTATTCCAGATTACCGAATATTGATTTTAAGCTTCCATAGGATACTAGGCATCAAACAAAATCATCATAACATGCTAAAAAATATTTAACGAAGTTGAAAAAAGTTGAATGACATTCAAACCAAACATTAGGCAGAAAGAAAAAATAAAAACGGGTATCTTCTATGAAAGCAAATACTACGTAAACCATTAAACAAGTTGAGTTTCATCAGCAAGAAAGCGAGTCCATGTGGGAAGACATCTGTGTTTACATAAAAATGAAGCACCAGCTGATCCCTTATGTGGGTAAACGGAGGACCATTGGAAATCCAATGTTTGCGTAATGTGTGGCCCCTGTTATTGGACACTGCGGGGTGTCCCATTGTCCCAGGACCCGTCCCATGGGAGAAGGTGGAGAGGGAGCCCTATTTGTTCTTTACACGTTTGCTTGACATTCGCTGTTTGTTTTCCCGTAGGATTCTGCTATTTCTGTCCGAGAGTTCTTTTGGTCAATTGGTATTTGCCCACCATGTTATTGCAGAGAGCAGGTACTTAGGAATCTTCTGGCCTTCCTGCTACGCACTTGCTGAATACATATTTTCGAAAGGGATGATACGCATGGATGGGAGGTTTTGTTTCAATTGAGGTGGAGATGTGAGTGTTACATATTTAATTTGGTAAGTAAAAAATTATAAACGTGAATTTTATTCCATTTTTTAACTTTTTAATGATAAGAAGATAATTATGGTCATATTCCGGTAATATATATGTGATATTTTAATTTTTTAACTTTCCTAAATAATCTTAACGACACCTCATTTTAAATACTTCTACTTTCATCATAATAAACGCACTACAACTTTCTTTTCAAGTCACGAGTTTCTAAAGGGGAAATTCCCTTTTCGGGGTACTTAAGCGTTCTGCGCATTCATATCTGCCCTTTTTCACGCCAGCATGTAAGCTTTCAACAACAACGCGCCGCTCGGGCGTAACCTTCTGAATACTGGTCATGGAGCTACGTAAAAATTGAATCCTTTACCTATGAAGAAATAACGTAATATCCTCAATGCCTGAATAGAAGAAGATTAATCCAAATATTGTCTGTTCCATGATCAAAATGGACTACATTTCACCTGAGCCTGATCTTATATATATATATATATATATGTTGCATCGCATTCCGAACTTGATTTAATTGATTGTGAACTTGATTATTAAACGGTTCTGCTTATCTCTGTATTTTAATTATTTCTCCATTCCTATTATTAATATGACTTTTAATGCCTAATTGATATTTACATTTTTCTGGCCTTCCTGCTACGCACTTGCTGAATACATATTTTCGAAAGGGATGATACGCATGGATGGGAGGTTTTGTTTCAATTGAGGTGGAGTGTTAGATATTTAATTTGGTAAGTAAAAAATTATAAACGTGAATTTTATTCGAATTTTTTAACTTTTTAATGATAAGAAGATATTTATGGTCATATTCGGGTAATATATATCTGTTGCATCGTGTTCCGATCTTGATTTAATTGATTCTGAACTTGATTATTAAACGTTTCACCTTATCTCTGTATTTTAATTATTTCTCTATTCCTATTATTAATATGACTTTTAATGCCTAATTGATATTTAAATTTTTAAACAGAATACTAATGTAAGACAATGATTCCAACAACTAATCGGTGTCTTGCTGAAAGAAATCTTATCAGTATTGCTTCCGAGCCGATTGAACGTAAAGGGATTATAGTTACATCCTACTGCTGTCAAATGGAAAAAGATTACCTAAGTTTTTAAGAAAAATATAATGACCTCCGTTTTCTGAAGTATGTGAGGTTACAAAATTTAAAATGCTTAGCAAGCAATTTGATACTTTTTTTCTGTCCAGCATATTACTTTTTTTTCTGCTTCTATGCCTTAACATTTAAATTATGAAAGCACAGTGTTCCTCCTTATTGCATGCCTTTTGTAGGATATATTTATAGACTTCAGGAAAATGTAAAATATGCTTTTAAAACGAGTGGTTATATGCTTTGAGTGAAATTCCTTAACTCTGAGAGCCCTAATCCGCCTCAAACTGCCCCATTCGTCAGAGGCCGGACTCAGGCGGTTTCGGGCGACTGAGTGAATTTTACGGGAGAAAAGTGGTTCCTTTCTTTGTTGGCAATTGATCGTCCAACCTTGAGTGTCGTCCACCTGGAATTTCTGTAAAGAAAGGGAGGATTCCATTCTGTTTTCGTGAGCGAAAAATTACTCCAGTTTTTGAGGTACTGGAATTCTCACTCTAGCCGGGTTCTGAGAGTTAATGCCACTCCTATGATACATCAAAGTTTTAGGAGGAGAAAAAATTATGAATTTGTGAATTATCTTTCCTTTTAAGGCGAAGCTCTTAATTCGCAACAATATAGTTCCCTGAATACTTGTACTATAAACACGTTGAAACTCTTCAGACAAACTTACAATACTTGGCCAGGTAGGTCATTAGATTTGCTTCCATAATGGAATTGCAAGCAATGAGACGCAGCTTGCTGTCATCCAAGGAAACTTGGCACACAAAAATGTTTTTTCTAGAATTTTAATCAAACGTTTTAATTTTGTAGTAGATAGATGTAAACTGCGCAGAAACTTAAATTTCTAAAATATTTTTCGTTCTCAAAAGTTTAAAATTTTAATTTTTTTTTAATAAATTAAGCCTTTTTTTAAATTGCTTCTTCTCATACAATGTTTAATATTTTTACAACAAATGTTTTTGAAAGGGACCTCTCAATACACTCAACAGAAATAGGGATCGGATTTTTGATATTTACATTAGTTTCTGAGAAAAAAAATGTGTTCAAAATTTTGGAAACTATCAGAATTTTTCAATTTGTACATTCTTAAAAAAAATTTATAATCAAAATTTTTACAAATCCATCCCTAATTCTGCAATTTTGAGTGAACAGAAAAAATCTCAAGTAATTAGAATAAATGGGATTAACTTTTAGTATTTTGTAGAAGACAGACTTTTGGAAAAAAGCAAACTGAGGAAAACAGGTTTAAAGATTTCAACGCAATAAAATTATAATAAAATCAACTTATATCAAGCTAATTTTTTTCAGAACAATAACCTGACATTTGTAAATCCTAAGGTATCAATTTTATTAATATATATTATTACTATATTTATTAATCATATCATCATCATATATAGGGATAATTAGAAAAATTTCGAAAAAGAAGTAGAAAAAATTCACTTTTTCCAATTTTTTTAGTCAAAATATTTAATAAATGATCTGCAGTTCTATTTATGAAATATCTATTATTACACAGCAAAAATTTTAAAACATTTTATTGAAATTTTATTGACAGGGAGAAATTCAAACAAAAAGAGAAGCGAAAGCAGTGATGATGATGATGATGATTCAAATGTTCTTAGTAAATAATAAGAAGCGAAAGCAGTAAAACATCAAACAAACAAAGAATAAACCGTTGCGGTTTGAAACAACAATCTCGCTTTGCTTTCATGGAAAAAATTAGGTGGCTTTGCAACCTGCACTTGAAATATGCATGATTTAAACATTGAAAGTGGGTGTGGCGCCTGAAAACGTGTTAGACAAAATAACTTCATATTTCACTAAATGTTTGTCTGATCGTTTTGAATCTTTCAGAATATTAAGTCAAAGGTTCAAGCATCATTTTCCATTCAAAATTGGAAAATCGATATTTTCATGGATTTTCCGAAATTCTTAGGGTGCCAAGTCCCCCCAAGATTAAAGACTCTTGATTCGCTAACTTAGTGTCTTAGATATTCTATAAGATTGAGGCCAAATTTGTATAAAATTTTAGACAGGTTCATTTAGTTCATTGTTTAACCTTAAAGTTATTTGTTCTCTTACAGCAACCACGTAATGCTTTCTCTAAAAAAATGATTCCATAAATTGTAGAAAAATGATTCCATCATTGTAACATAAATTGTAGAAAAATGATTCCATCATTGTAACATAAATTGTAGAAAAATGATTCCATCATTGTAACATAAATTGTAGAAAAATGATTCCATCATTGTAACATAAATTGTAGAAAAATGATTCCATCATTGTAACATAAATTGTAGAAAAATGATTCCACATTGTAACATAAATTGGAGAAAAATGATTCCATCATTGTAACATAAATTGGAGGAAAATGATTCCATCATTGTAACATTAATTGTCCATTTTATGTTCCAAATATTTAATAGAATTGAAGTTACTCAACGGTCTAATCTAGGCGATGGTCCGAATTCGGTAACTTTCCCCTATTTCTCACCTACTTAGGCGTATCCTTAATTTCGTGTGGTAGAGAAGAGAAAAAATGTAGACATAATTTAACTTTTTAAGCTTAGGTATAATCAGATAATTTTCTCAGTCACAAATTTGTCTTCTAATATTTCCGATGAAGTATTACTACATATATACGGTGATTCGACAATCAACGGAATTCCTCCAAAAATGTACACCAAGCACCAACAGTTCCAAGCTTGCATTACATTTCATGGATGCAATTCTGAGTAATTATTGTAAACACGAGTGTGAAGAAACTCTGTGAAGTAATTCTTGTATCTTTATGCCGTAAAGTAACAATTTAGGTCTCATTTTGTCTCTTTCTTGTGTTTTTGCCTCAACACGTCACTTCCTCCCACATATTCCTCTACAAAAAATGTTTTCACAAGCTCTACCATCCTTCAAAGTTTGCTTTATGATTTTAGAATCAATCTATAGAGTGAAAGGAAAAGAAGAGGATGGAAAATGTTTTAGAGTTTCTTAATGATCATAGAAAATGTTGAAATTTCTAAAAGCATAATAATAAAACGATTCGTCGTTAAAACAACCAGCAATGGGAATACTTTTTTTAAAAACAACTGGGAAATTTTCCTTGTATTAATTAATATCAACGAATAGCTGGTATCTGTTTTTCGAAAATAACGAATACGCCGACCGCTTATTTCAGCTTGTTATTCATAACGGATTAATTAACTTCAACAAACAGTTCGCTTTCCTATTTCAGGAATAACAGAAAAACAGACAATAATTTCAACTACATCAAGAGTAAGGATTGAGACTAAGAAGATAAATGATTACAAATACATGCTTTAAAACTACCTTTCTCTCTCTTTGTTACGGCAGAGCAACTTTTGACGGGAATAGTTTCGTATCAAAACCTAATTCTCCCCATCTGGCTCCCTTATATGTAACTAGGAGCTCGTAATAAATAACCTAAACAACTTGAGCGCTCCTGGGGCCTTCAACAGATAGTGAAAATAAAAGCTCCGTGGCCTTTCGCGTGTAAGTGGGAAAATGGGGGTTCTAATCTGGTAAGGCATCGGTTCCCGTCCTGCCCCCAATTTTGGTGCTCCAGGTGCTTCGATAAAAGTGATTTTCGTGATCTACATCGATTATCGGCTCACTCAATCGTCCGTAGACAGCGCCAACAGCCGCCAACATACCTCTCCGATTGATGATTATATTTCCGGTGAGCAGAGTAAGTGAAGTTTATCGCTGCCTTGGCTGAAATTTTCCCCTCTCAACACATATCTAAACTTGATACGACAGGAAAATATCAACTTACCTACTCTTCTTGCGATATGCTGGCCTTAAAATAAGAGGAATTTCGAGAAAAATCGTGCACATATCGCTTTTTTGTGACATCTTTTCTTGAGGTCTTCCGAAAACAATTTTTGCAAACTCAAGCGAATATATTAATAGAAAAAAATAGAAAACGCAACCCGTGTTGTGGATAATTAATGTTGTCATTATTTTTTATGTGGATAAAATATTTTAATTCTGGAGGACTTCTTAATTGCTATAACTGAGTAGTTCTTGAGAATTAGAGAGAAGCAAGAATTATCTAAAAAATCTAAGATCTATCAACTTTTCTATTGAAACAAAAATTTATTCCCGATTGTGTAAAATTCCATTTTGTAATCAAATATAGTCCTTTACTTGTCTTCAGTTTATTTCGGTACTTTAAAATAATATTTGCTTTAAAAACTTGGCATTGAAGATCTTGAAAGAAGTGTAGTTCTTATAAAACAATCTCTGGAATTGGAACCTATCTCTTTTTGTGATGCCTCTGTTACCAGCTTCATACATCGTTCCACTGTTTGGGTGTGACTTGGGAAGATGGCCTCGTTATTGAAAAATTAAACTCAAAGCAGTTTTGAAGAACCATAAAAGAGGAACATTATTCAATTTTACAAGAACCAGGTTCTGCGTTCATTGGTCGCGTTGCACCCTCTTCTGGGTCTGCTCAAAACATTGCCAATAGTTTTCTTTCTTATTTGAATGACAATGGATTTTTATTACATGAACTGGACGTAATTGGATGTGATGGAACCGTTACCAATACGGGGTGGAAAACAGGTGTTATTTGCCAAATTGATAAACAAGTTAAAAGATCACTACAGTGGTGTGTGTGCCTTTCACACTTTAATGAACTGCCATTTCGGCATCTGTTCATAAATTTAGATGATGAAACGACTGTGCCAAAATCATTTTGTGGTCCGATTGGTACACAGCTCAGTAAATGTGAGAAACTCCCAGTGGTAAATTTTAAAAGTAATGAGTGTGAGATTTCAGAAATTGAACGGAAAATTTTAAGCAAAGACCAAAGTATCTGCCGGACATAAGTTATGCTCTAAAATCAGGCAGCTCTCCTGAAGATTTATCTGTTCTTGAACCTGGTCCACTTTCCCATTCAAGGTGGTTAACAACGGCGAACAGAGTTCTCCGTTTGTATTTAAGTATTGAAAACCCAGCAGATGAACACAAGATCTTAGTTTCTTTCATCCCAAAGTCATATATGCCTGTATGGTTTCATATTAAGAAAAGTAAGTACTTCACAAACGGACCAGAACATGTATTTGAAGTTATAAAATCGTCAACATTCCTGACAGGAAACTTGTTAAAAAACTTAATTAAAATCATTGACCCAGTAATTCAGAGAAATTCATTTTTTGCCCATCCAGGAAACGTGCTTTTGAGTATGACAGTAGATAAGAGGGATCACATAAGAGAGTTAGGTTTCAGAAGAATTATAAAAGCTAGAAACTTAGCTTCTAAAAGAAAGTCAATCAGGAGTTTCCAACCACCAAAAATCAATTTCCCAGCTACATACTACATTGAAATGAATCACTGGAACACTATTACACTTTCACCATCACCTTTGCTGCGAAAATTCTCGAATCAAGAGATTTGGTCTATTGTCCAATCAGTTGGAACAGCGGATGAGTGGAACTTTGACAAGTTCCCATGTCACACCCAAGCAGTGGAACGATTTTTGAAGCTGGTAACCGAGGCATCACAAAAAGTCATGGGTTCCAATTCCAGAGATGGTTTTATAAGAACTACACTTCTTTCTAGATCTTCAATGCCAAGTTTTTAAAGCAAATCTTATTTCAAAGTACCAAAAGAAACTGAAGGCAAGTAAAGGACTATATTTGATTACAATTGAAATTTTACACAATCAGAAACAACTTTTTGTTTCAATGGAAATTTGTCAATTTTTTGTGAAAAAATGTGGGTTTTTGAGTATAATGCGCTATTAACAAATTGTAAAATGCATTATTTTTTCATTTATTTATCTTTCCTACACTTTGTTGTACTAAACTATACCTATAACTACTTATTATAGAAGTCATTTGATTTTTTTCCAGCTATTAGAAAAATTATTAAAATCGTAGATTTTCGAAAAGTTTATGGTCGATGCGCTACCGCCAGATGAAAGCAAAAGAAAAATTCTTTTTCATTTTACTTATCTACCCTAGAGGCAAGTTTTCCGCACTATAGTGTTTCGAAAAAAAAAATGTTTTTTTCGGCCCACCCTAATATATGTCTATCTCTAACGGTTTAGAAATTAGCTATTGGACTACGATAAGCGTGGACACCCTGTTTATTGCGTTATATCACACAACTGACTAGAACAAACTCCAAGTGAAGAATTTTGAACTTTTCTGTATCTTTCGTCCTGTAACAGCATTTTCTTTCGTTTAGCTAACTTGTTTTCTTCTCTATCTTATTTCAGATTTTAAGTTTTGCCTATGGATCTCACCATACGTTTGTCTCAGCGTGTCCAAGTCCGACCCTTGTATCATAAAACTTCAACTAATCAATTAATCCAAGCGAAGAAAGATTATTTTAATTAAAAGTAAATAAAGAAAAGACCTTTAAAAAGGCCTAGGGCTTAAAATTGCAACAACTCCTCTTTTTGTCCTTTCAAAAAAATGAAATATCATTTAGTTTAAGAGAATTTGTTTGGCTACATTAAAATGAGATATGCATTAAATTAATATTGATATTAATATTAATATTTGAACTGTTCATCTATTTTTTTAATTGATGCATGAAAGGTTGAGGCTACGTTTATTTGCATTTTTTTATAGATGGCTTTATTGTAGATGTGTTAAAAAACGAAAAAAAGAATTTCTCTTTTATATTACTCTATTTAATAGATTAATACATTAATTATGGGAGGATATACATTGATGTGAATGGAAATCTTAAACTTTCAAGGAATGGAAGCTTCAAGCATAACCAGTAAGAAAACCATGACTCGACATAAAGTCATACATGCAAACTGATTGATCGTCGAGGATCATAAGTCCTGGTGTTGCCCCTTCTGCATAATCGACTTCATTAGAGAATGGCCATGCTCCGTCCCATGTAGTAAAACCACCCACCGTTTGGTGGTACCACCGTTATCTTGAAAAGGATGGTTAACCAGTCTCGTCACTTTATAATGAATAGTAAACATCACTTAGTTATATGCTGACTTCTTATCCTTGTTCTTAAGATGATCAACAAGCGACCAAGGTTCAAGTTAATATGAATTAGTGCGTGTAAAAAATTCCAAAGGGTCGTGTTCAATAAATGATGCAAAAGCATCCCATCGATGCATATCAAAGCTTGCGAATGCTATGCAAAGCAAGAAAATACAATAACTTTATGCTACTTCATGCAAATGATTGAAGATTGGCAGCAGCTAAATTTTAAGGTTTATTCCTAAATATCAATACCTAAGCAAACTTTTCATTTTTATTTTGTACGCAATGCTCTTGAAAATGTTGCTCAGACAGAACGCCGCCCCATGCCCCTGTGCCTGTAACAGTTACAGTTACTGAACCAGTTGCAAAGTCTCTTTTAAAATACCCTTTTTCAGCTCTATTCTTGAGGATATTATTGAAATAAGAATAATAATAAAATGTAGCAACATACTGTATTTTAAAACAACACGAAAACGTATTAAGGCACGTGTGTAGCCAACGTTACATCTCTGAAATTGTTTGAAACATCATTTTTTTGTAAATTTTTTGCGTAAAAATGCAGTCACAAGCTTCGAGATAAATAAGTTCATGGGAAATTTTTTTAGTTCCACAACTCGAAAAATTACGACAGTATTCTGCTTATTTAATTGATGACATATAAAAATATATCATATTTTTTATGTCATCAATTAAATAAGTCAGATCAGATATCTTTTTCTTTTGCAACTTAATATTATATTTTTTTTTCCTTTCAATTATCTCTCAATTCCATCAATTTCCCTTTTCAATCAATTCTATGACCTAACGTTAGGGCAAAATAAATCTCAGCAATATTGAATTTAAAAATTAACTTTTATGAGGCTCGGTAATTTTTTAAGAAATGAGACTTCCGTGCTTTGAGATAGTAATTTCGAGTAATGGTTGCACTATCTTCTATGTAAAACTCAATCAATCAATTTCCCTTTTCTATCAGTTTTATGACCTAACGTTAGTGCAAAATAAATCTCAGCAATATTGAATTTAAAAATTAACTTTTATGAGGCTCGGTAATTTTTTAAGAAATGAGACTTCCTTGCTTTCCGATATTAATTTCGAGTAATGTTTGCGCTATCTTCTATGTAAAACAGGCAATTGCTTTGATGCAGTTTGATTAGCGTTCCGTTTTGAAGGCTATTTGAGATGACGATCGCGGTGTTGAACCCCGATCCACGACGATGACGGCATCCGAATTGGCATCACCTCTTCAAACTTCCACAAGACGCAGGCATGAGAGCATTTCACCCCGGCGGATTATACTTGCACCAGTCCTGCGTGAATGAAGGATCTTTTGTGGGAGCTGGACTTGAGTCTGTGACCTTCCAGTCCCGAAGATGAAAATCTGTCACGGAAGCCCTACAAAATATATAACATCTGCATTAGCCCTTTCAAATTCACTACATGTGTCTTTTTGAAATTTACAAAATTTATTTCAAAAATGAGTATCAGACATGTAGCTGATCATCAATATGTAAAGGGGAAAAAATAGCATTTTTTATTTTATTTTCAAGAAATTTGCGAATTCACATTGAAACTAATGAACGGTAACGGATATTTTTCCTCCGAATAATTTATCAACAATATGTAATTTATGTATTTAATTTATAAGTATACGTGAGTATTCAGGATATTCAACCTTCATAAAACTCAATATTACTTTCGAAGATTAAATTTTAAAAAAATATCAATTTGTGCAAGAACCCTCATCATTTTGTTTCTCTAAGAGATCAAAAGCAATTTAGCTCTTGCAATGCCGATATCTTTGTGAATACTAACGGTATTGAACTGAAATTTTTGTATAAGTTGGCCTATACACCTGGCTCTTAAGTTGTGAAAGAAAAATTACGCTGCGTTTCGCCAATGCGCAGTAAAAAAATGCTCAATGTGTGGTTTCACTGCGAAACCAATGAACGCGAAAGGATTAAAAAATAACATAATATTTTTATTTAATAGGCTTTCTGTTAGGCACAGGAAGCGAGTTTGCCAATATCACTTGTTAGTCTCGTAAAGTAGAGACAGGCAGCTTGAGTAACACTAGTTATGAAGAGCTGCTGGATAAAGCGTCCTAGCTTATTGCATGCTGAGGAATTTCTATGAGATAGAGCATTTTAGAAACGACGAATCGTATAAGTTAAAAGAGACATTTATTTAGACGACCACATTTAAGAACATATTTACAGATAACATTTCCATTTAACAAGGTTGATACTCGTCCTACATCTTATACGTAAAGCAACAGCTTACATGGCACTGAAGCCTCTCCGAGGAGAGAATGCTTAGCGGACCTACAGACCGTACCTCTTTCTTCTCTCTCTTTCTCTCATAAATGACATAGTAGAGACAAGTATATATACTCTGCTAATAATCAGATCTACATATCAGCTGCGGGAATCGGATAGACAACGTCATACGATTCCGATTAAATAGCTGCTAAATATGGATGTCAAGGGAAGTGACTAGCTCAAAGAAATGATGCAAAAATCTTAAAGAAAGAATGCTTCGAATCTTAGAGTAAAGGTACGAGAGACAATTTAGAAAAGATGCAAGCTTCGTAGCTTAAAATGCAGAATTTCCTAACACTTTCCGGTTTTTACATGCTCATTAGTGTGGTACAAGAGAGAACGTGGAATTAAAAACTCATTCAAAACATTTTATGCTTACCTGTAGAGAACAGCCGATTTTACCATCAACTAAAAAAAAACATCCAGTTTTTAAACAGTAGCCAAATGTGGCGCGAATCCATTTCGCTTCCCCATTGCAACCCTACAGTTTGAAAGTGTTGATTTTATCACTGGGCGTTCGCTATTAATGGCTTGCGGGATCTTTGGGAATTAGGGGTGAGAGCAGAGATATAACTTCAAAACGACGATCTTCCCTCTAACACTTTCTGACCCGCCGATTCCCCCAACTCAAACGATATCGCCCATTTAAATATCGCGCAGACGATA
>BGPR01022672.1:0-14514 GCA_013235015.1 Araneus ventricosus | reverse complement strand
AATGATTTTTCTTCGGAAAGATGAACAGTTCATATTATGAAAATAATGATGCTAAGCATTTAATGAAACAGAAAATTAATTAAGTTTTAATTTCATAAAAGTATGTTGGTTTTAATTGATTAACCATCGATTGATTAACCATCCATTTCAATCGATTTGCATGCAAATGCTTTGACTATTGTATTTTAATAAGGAAGAATAGAAATCTGCTAGAAAATGTTTTGATTCGCGTATGCTTTTATGCACTAAACAAGCATACCGAAATAGGAAGCAGAGGAAAAAGATGGAAAGGAAGTAGATCTTTTCTTATCCGCAAAAAAATATTTGTTTTTATAATGCAACCAGAAATGACACAAAATGTCTGATTTGGATAATAAACGTTTAAAATTCGTAAGAAAGTATACAAATTTAAACAAAAGTGCATCATGGCCGTCTATCTCCGTTTTAGCACTTCAGTTTTCATAAAAAATGTGTACATCACTCTTTTTTTTTTTTTTAAAAAAAAGGGGGGTGGAGGCATTCGAAAGAATGAATTTTTTTTTTCAGAAAGATGGAACAATTTATAGCATGAAAATAATGATGTTGAGCATTTAATGAAACAGTCAATTAATTAGGTTTTAATTTCATAAAAGAATGTTGGTTTTAATTGATTAATTAATTTTTTGGATATTAATGATTCTTAAGCAGAATTATCAAAGCGAAGGAAACGAAGAAGAAAGCTCTCTCATGAACAACAGGGTGTTTCGAAAAGATCCCGACACACTTTGGAACGAGGTCAGGTATGACGAAACAAATCAATTTTACATGGGCACGCACAGACGGGTATGTTATGTTCAGGGGTGTACGCGGGGGAACGGCGTACCCCCACTGGTTTTTCGATAAAATCCCATTTTTTCGTCAGTTTTGCAGTTTTTTTATTAATTGTAGAATTTTCATGTACTGTAAAATTTTTTTGTTCTTTTAAAGTTGGTTAAAAAGTGAAAGTTCTGTGTGCAGTATCATTTCTTGCTACTGCTGCAGGCATATTTGACTGAAAACATTGATGACGTCATTGGAAATGATATGAAAATATTTTTCTTGAATTTTTATAAATATATCTTTAAAGTTTAAATGGAATAAAAATGAATGGTGTTTGTATTTTGTAATAACTGTTTTTTTATTCAGCATTAAATTATGTTATGAATTTAATTTAAATGGGAAAAACCTTACTTTACAGTGGTTATAATTTAGAGAATTTTAAACCAAATGCAGTTAGAAACAAAAGTTTATATAACATTTCTACATGTTATTTTCAAAAAAAAAAAGTGTACATAAAATGTTGGAATTTTTAGCGTTCCCTCACTGAAAAATTTGCCACTCCAACACTGGTTATGTTCGCCTGCTAGAGGGCTAAAGTGAACTGGACTGCATCAATCGGAGATGTAGCTAAGTTTAGCGTCCCGTTTTGGATCTCCACGAAGGCTATTTTGGGACGTACCTCATAATCCTGAACCGTGAACAGATGACGAGGACGACACCTGAGCCAGCACCCCCTCTCCAAACTTCCGCACCACACCAGCAGGCGCACAAAGAGGTAGCGAAAGCAAGCTGATATTCTACAGCAATGCTAATGTGGTCGACATCTATATATTTAAAATAATTTGGTAAAAAATTCTTCACCGAGTCCGCCAGCCTCAACCACCAGACCGATTTCGGCAATTTTTGTTTCATATGAAAGCTTATGACATCTAGATATGTCATCAAGGGTCGTCTGTCCCCACAAACCCCCATTTTTGAACGAAATAGAAAATACATTATATTCCACCATATATTCACCACCATACATTCTCTATATGCTTTTTTTTTTTTCAATTTCGTTTGAAAATGGGGGTCGGTGAGGGACAGATGACCTTTGATGACATATCTAGACGTCATAAGCTTTCATATGAAACAAAAATTGTCGAAATCCGTCGGGTGGTTGTTGCTGGCGAACTGTCCAAATGTTTCTCCCCATAGAGAATGTACATTGGGAAAGAGTTTTTCCCATTTCGTTCGAAAATGGGGGATGGTGGGGCAGGCGACCTTTGATGACATATCTAGACCTCATAACCTTTCAAATAAAAAAAATATCGAAATCGGTCTTATGGTTGGGGCTGGCGAACTGTTTTACCATATTATTTTAAATATATAGATTCCAACAGTTCCATCACAATGGCGTGTCAAAAATATTGTAAAATACCTATTGTAGGTGCTGGAAACTGTTTAGTTAGGACGATATCATTCTGTATTTATAGATCTGAAGACTATCATGCCGAAATTTGTGAAAATTTATACAAGACATTACAACTAGATGCGGATTATTGAATGATTTTGCAATTTTAAAGGAATCTGTTGTCTACAAAGAATATGAAATCTACTATGGTTTTATGGTCTGTTCCACTGATCTTCATGCAGTAGTTAAAACTGAAACCAGCGGAATTGTTCTCCCCTAAACTTTCTCGTATACTTCCCCCAAAAGGTGCCGTTTCACCTTACCTGCGTGGCTAAAAAAACCTATTGTTACCCAGAATCTAATGACTATCAAAAGGTTTTTCATTATAGTGATTGAAAAATATCTAGGTAAAAGAATCAAATTCAAAGACATGCGTACCGATTTTCCGCTCTTACCGGCTCAAGGCCAAACTGACGTAATTTTCTCCATAGCTTTCGTGTGCACAGAAGATTGCTTCCAGTACGCATGCTCGTGGAGATTACTTTTAAAAATAATCCGTTAATTATACAGACCGACAGACAGTCAACCCTTTGACGGATTTGGCCTAAAATTTTATACGGACCTACATTCATGATAAAACTGTGTACCAAATTTTATCCATCTAACTATTCAAGTTTTTGAGTTATAGTGTTCGCATGACCGCGGACAGACAGACTTCCCGCAAACGGATTTTGTCCAAAATTTGACAGAAACCTACAAATTATGTTTCAAGATCGCATACCAAATTTCATCCCCGTAGCTCTACTAGTTTTCGAGCTATCGTGTTCACAGACTGATATAATTCCAAAATTGTGTTTTTCGGTTTGGTTTGGAATTTTTATGGCGCAAGAGCCATGATGTTGGCTATACTGCGCCAAGATATGTTTAATTTGCACGATGCTAAAACAGCTTCTCTATAAGTAAAAACAAGGTCCGAAGGTGTTTTTCGGACTGAGGGAGGTCTAAAACGTGGAGATTCGTCAAAATCCCGAGTTCGAATTTTTTGACCATTACAATACAGGGTGTTCATTAATTATTGTCGGGGTTTCCGTACCTCATAACTTTCGAATAAAAAATATTACGCAAAAACCGATTACGTATTCGTAAATTACAACCCAAAGAATTTTACGTGGCAACAATGCGATCTTAGCGCATTTGCAGTCTGGGTAATTATGACGCCATAAATAAAAATGGCGACCGTGCAAGAAAAAGCAATGTGTGTATTGTGGTTTTTCGAAACTAAATTTGGTTTGGGGGTTTGTCAAGAACATTGTGTACAAGACCCCTGTGCCCTCCCTTGATGAACTGAAGCTCAGAATTGTTACTGCGATCCAAAATGTTACCCCACAAATGCTGGAGAACACTTGGAGGGAAATCGAATTTCGTCTCGATGTGTTACGAGCCACGAAGGGCAGCCATGTGTAAATTCATTAATCTTTTTAATATCATTAATGAAATTCTTTGAGTTGTAATTTACGAATACGTAATCAGTTTTTGCGTAATATTTTTTATTCGAAAGTTATGAGGTACGGAAACCCCGACAATAATTAATGAACACCCTGTACTTTCTCTTTGTATACTTCGTAGACGAGAAAGTAAAACTCATCTGAGCAGTTTGGTGAGAAGCAGTCGCCTCTTTTTGAGTTTTTACTTTCTCGTACATAAAGTATACAAAGAGAAAGTATTGTAATCGTCAAAAAATTCGAACTCGAGATTTTGACGAATCTCCACGTTTTAGACCTCCCTGAGTCCGAAAAACACAATTATGGAATTATGTGTCTGTGAACACGATAACTAAGAAACTATTAAAGCTACAGAAATGAAATTTGGTATGTGGTCTTTACACATAATTTGTAGGTTTCTATCAAATTTTGGACCAAATCCGTCAAAGGGTTGACTGTCTGTCTGTATAATCGCATACTTTTGAACGCAATAACTTCTTTAAAAAAATTACTTTGATAAATGACAATTGGTACGTGGCCTTCTTACCTTAATGGTAGATTTGTGTCAAATTTTTGTGTCAATCGGCCAAAAAAAAGCCGTTCAAATTTCAAATTTCGTTTTCTTACACCCAGCCCTATTGGTAATCACGCCGGCTTCTAATTCAACTTCCGCGTTGGACGACCTTCGGTAATCGTGCTATGACGTTTTGCTTATTTTTTTTCTCCACTGCGTTAGACGTTGGTGTGGCGCGGAAGTTTGGAGAGGGGGGTGCCAGCTCAGGTGTCGTCCTCGTCATCTGACCGCGGTTCAAAATTACGAGGTCTGACCCTAAATAGCCCTCGTGTTGCTTCAAAACGGGACGTTAATATAACCTAACCTAACCACTGCGTTAGAGGTTCTTGTTCATTTTACTGTCTTTTAGCTTATTTTTTTCTCTAAATGTGTTAGGAGTATACGATAAAGTTTAGGGGAGACCACTCCCGCTAGTTTCTGCAACATTACGCATGTTACGGTCAATATGATTAATCGATCATTATTAATAATAACCGGATCTTAAAGCGGTTATTATCAACAATAACTGGATTTTTTATGCAGTTATTACAAACCCCGGTCAGTATTAGTAATAACCGATTAATCGCATTGACAGTAGCACATATACTGTTTAATAAACCTGGTGAGACATATCCATATAGGCTGTTCTAAAACAAATCACAGTGACGCCCATCTGTCCTAGCAGCGGCACCTGGCGACCATGTAGTTAAATTCATTAGCAAACGGACAAAGCGGTCTGCTAAGAAAGATGTAACCAGCGGGACTACCGCCACGAGAAAAACCCTGAACAGAATTGCCTCACGAAGACGAGTCGAAGGAAGGAGGGAAATAGGTATAAAATCAACCGCAACATTTGGCAAACTAAGCGCCCTTCGTTAGGCGAGAACTCGTTTTCTCCCTTTGAAGCCCTTTTCCTCACCCCCAAAATGCAGTGGAATATTCCGTTCCATAACGACCGCCACCGGGATGTCTAGTGTCTGGGGTTTTTCTCGTGGCGGTAGGACAGTATGAGAAACCAGCGGGAGTGTTCTCCCCTCGACTTTCTCGCACACTTAGATAATACGACATGCTTTGTGTTTAGCCTCTTAGTACAATGAAGATGATCCTTTGTGTTTGGCCTCTTAGTACAATGAGAGCGATCCTTTGTCGTTTGGCCTCTTAGTACAATGAAGACGATCCTTTGTGTTTGGCCTCTTAGTACAATGAAGATGATCCTTTGTGTTTGGCCTCTTAGTACAATGAAGATGATCCTTTGTGTTTGGCCTCTTAGTACAATGAACACGATCCTTTGTGTTTGCCTCTTCGTGCAATGAAGACAATCCTTTGTGTTTGGCCTCTTAGTACAATGAAGACGATCCAGTATGCAGTTAGGACTTCTTCTCTTTGACCAATTGAGTTGAAAGTGTTATAGTGACCTACAATTTAAGAACGGAAACCAGATACCGAATTTCATTTATGTTGCTGGTTGTAGTGGAAAGTTATCGTGTTCACATACACAAGGACAGATAAACAGACAATCTACGTATTAGCGGATATAGCCCAAAATTAGACACATAACTATAACGTTGGCCTGATGATTTTAGTAATGTGGATCATTACTAAAATCCATTCATTCAGTTCGTTGCGTTATGGCGTACGCACAAATAGGCAGACCGAGAGACGGTCAACTCGTGGTTGGATTTAGTCCAAAATTTGATGCAGAAGCACAATTCTAGTAATAAAACCATGCGAAACCATTAAAAATAATAAATAAACCATTGAAAAATGAACGGAAATTTCACTATCCGGTCTTAGTATACACGTTACTTTACAGCAATTATTCACTATCACTGTCAGCATGGCTGTATTTCTTCTCTTTCTGGAAGCATCGGTCTGCGCAGCGGAATTTAGGAAATTGTGATCTTTATCGAGAAGCTTTCGAGAGAGATTTGTTAATCCATTCGGGAATGAAGTTAGATTTACACTGTAAAAAATCTCCGTTTTTTCCCCGGACTTTTTCCGTATATTTGACGGTTTAAAGCTGTTTTGTTGACAAAACGGTTTTTCACCGTTTTCCGCTCCAGCCATAAACAGTTTAAAACCGTCAGTTTAAATTCTATTTTTCGTCATACGGTATTGTTTTCCGTACGATAACTTTCCCTTTTCTTAAATGTAATTTTATTGCATTCATTTCATGTTTTTAATAGGGTTCCATCTCCGCTATTGCTTACACATGTTGCAGTAACCTGTTGTCACTCATGAAAGCTAACCTTAAAACACGTGTTCTGGCAATAGTTGATTTCTACACCACTAGGTGGCGCCACTAGAGCTATAGTGACTTTAAAACTCAAATAGATTATTTTTACTTCATTTTATGAAGTCTCCGGTGGTCTAGTGGTTAGAGCGACTGCCTTTTATTTCTATGAACGCGGTTTCGATCCCCGGCTCGGAGGAGTTAGAAGTTTTGTCACCATCTTGCATCGAAATCGTTCAATTAAGAATTATATTAATTAAACTAATTGAAATTAATAATTAAGCCTTGATTAATTAATATTCCTAATTGATAATACACATCAGCACATTTCAACTCGAACAGAAGGAGAAAAACAACTCAGTCGATGACGTCACTTACTTCGATGACTTAATTTTAACGGAGAAAACTTAATTTCATACGGTAAAAATCCGCTGTGACTACGGATTTACTTCGTAACTTTTACGGGAAAAACTTGTTCCTGTATGGTAAAAAACCGTTGTGCCTACGGATTTACTTCGCAACTTTTACGGTTTCGCACAACCAACCCAGCTGCCAGTTTAAAACCGTAAATTTTACGGGATTTTTTTTACAGTGTAGCTTGAATTAGAGTAAGGTTGCTTAAGTCGTATCCCCTAAGGAAAAAAAAATCTACAAACTGTAGGTTTTACTAAATGAAGGATTAGATTTTGCATTATTCACAAACTTCTATGAATATTGCAGCTATCACCAAAACAAAATTCAAAATACATGCACTCTGTCGAAGGAAATAAGCAAATCAAAGTAATAACATCGGTACGTTTCAGGAAACCGGTTCTTAAGTCGTACCACCTATGTCCCAAGTCGTACCTTGGAAGCAAATGAAGCAAAAACATGTTGTATTACTATTTTTTGAGTAAACTATTCGGTCTTGATTTAATCCTCGGCCAACTGTCTCGGTTTTCTAAATTTAAAATGTTTATTTAGTTCTAGAAGGTGGTATCGCAGTTTCGGTTTAAGAATATTATACTTATTATATTAGCCCATATTACGATTGGGTAATTTTCATAACGCCTCGTCCATATCTTCTTGTCTAGAAGTACTATCGGTACGTGTTGCCACGTTTTTTTAAGGACCCTGCCTGAAAATTGGAAAACGCACATTTCACATTAAAAAGAACAATATACTCTTTCTATAAACGATATGCATCTTTAGATGTGAAAGAGGTCCTTAAGGCGTAGCTGGAATGATCTAAGCCTCGTTTGTGGTACGACTCAAGCAACGGAAATTGTAGAATTTTAAGTAAGCATCATAAAAGAATGAATTGAACCAGAGTGTCATAACTGCATGAAAGCAACTACTCAAATAAAACAGAATGATGCCCTAAGAAATAATAACATGTTATTAATAACATTATTGTTTTACGCCTTACGAAATATGTTTGAAAATTATAAAAAAACTACCACAGACTTATTTTTCTACAGGTTAGATTGTAACGCACGGAGCTCCGTTCTAAATAATGGAATGAACATCGCCGATGCTAGTAGTCATCGAACTGTAGTCAGCGTTGCTGACTCGACGGAAACAAAGTCAAAATGGAATAGGTACGACTTAGACTGTGGTGCGACTTGGGCAACCTCACCCTATATATAGTCGAAAAGTTTTAAATTTAAGGACCATCTGAACTGATTCGACGAAAACAAAGTCAAAATGGAATAGGTACGACTTAGACTGTGCGACTTGGAGCAAACCTCACCCTATATAGTGAAAAGTTTTAAATTTAATCTGAACTGATTCGACGAAAACAAACTCTACAAAATGGGCGGGTTTTGACTTAGACTGTGGCGCGACAGGCAACCCTCACTTATATATGAATAGAAAGTTTTAAATTTAAGGACTATCTGAATGATGTATTTATTCTGAATGTGATGAATGATGAATGATGTAAAAAAAATGAGCCTACATTTCACAAATCCACCAATTTTCTAAGCTGATTCAGTAAAAATCCGGAATTCAGCTATATCTGAACCCTCGGTTGCCATATATCACATATAATAAGAATAAGCAAATTTGTCGATCTTATATATATATATGTAGGTAAAATTCGTAAATAGTTTTGTGCGTATACATCCAGTAGCGAATCCCGGAGAACTATCGGGCTGCAGCCCCCCCCACTTCCAGAGCTTAGTCAATTCTTGATTTTTATTTAAAATCTCTATATGTATTTGTTGTTAATTTTTCTTTTTTTAAAAATAATAAAAAAAGTGACAACATTTACTCTCTGGCAGCAGGCTCAAAATTTCCTACACTTTTTTCTAAGTCATTCCAATTGTGCTTAAAGCGTTGTTGCCAGTCTAGAGGTAATTTTTTTGGCTAGTTGATGCCGTTGTGTTTTTTTTATTAAATTATCGAAAGTATTACTTTTTTATGATTCTTATTGTCAGGTGAGTAGAGTTAAAGTGTTTTGGTTTACGTAAATACCGTGACATTCCTCAAAAGCGATAAGATTTTTTGTATTCAACCCCCCGACCCAAATCCTGGATTCGCCACTGTAGAAATCCTAGGCATTGAATAGATATTTTCAAATTTTGCTAACAAATACTATGAAGTATAAGAAAGGTTTTAATGATAATAATTAAGTTTTTTATTAATCAAAAGTATGCTTCCATACATAGAAAGATAATTTTATCTTTAGTGCTGTCACTACTATGGAATGCAAAATATTATAAAATCAAAATCGCTATTATTTATTACCACTCACCGATGTTTATAAAATTTCATTCTTTAAAAATTATTCATAACTTATAGAAAAATTAATTTTCGGCGGTTTTACAAATCGTTTGATACAGTCAACTAATTTTTTTGAAACTTCGCGGAATGTAATAATTTGGCATTGCAGCACAATTACATTCTTTTTTAATTAAAAAGTTGCCGACCGTAAGAGAATCTAGTGTTTTCTAATATTTTACATATAAAGTATTTTTTATACTAAACATTTTGAACATGAATATTTTCATTCAGATATATATCAAAATAGTTAATATATTCGGAATGAACAAAAGAAAACAAACAAAATAAATTTAAAAAAACAGCTGCGTATATTCTCATCTATATTATGAAAATTGCAGCTACATTTTCTATAGACACAAAAGTCTCAATTTTAGTCAACATCAAGTTGAGTGTTGAGAAGGTGGTCGCGTTGCCATAGCAAGACTCAAATGCAGGCCCACATTAGACTAAAATATGATTGCAGAACATTTACTGAAACTGTTTAGTGCCCACATTTGAAAGATGTTTTATTCATTAAAAGAAATGGATGCATTTGCATTGTAAGAATATGAAAATTAATGAGAAATAAGCATCCCATAAGGTACCAGGAATTGAAATATAAGGCGAGAGAAAAATATATAAATTTTTTCCTGTGTTACCACACATTAGCACCCTCAAATTATCACAAGCAAAGCATTTAATGAGGGAAAAGAAATACAGGAATGTATAATAAAGAATTTTCGTAAAGAAATGTTAGTAAAGATAACAACAAGAAAGAACAGAGCCAAGGCGCAAGTCAGAATAAAAATAATTTAATGCTAACAAAGCAGCAAAACTAAGACATTTTCTGGTGCAGAGTTACATCGTAAAAAATGCAGCGTAGTATATATTATTTCGGTTTTAGTCAACTGAAAGATAAAAAATATTTTTTTTGGTTCTAACGAAAAGAGATAGGAAAAAATCTATTGACCAATTACATTTTTTTTAATTGTAAACCATCTTCCATTTCGTAGTGTATATTGACATATCTCTTATAGTAAGGTTTTGATTATTTGAATTAATAAATAGACAATTTTATTGTAGCAACAATTATATGAATACAGTTAAATGTTTCGTATTTCAATTCTTAATGAGATCCATTCACGTGACATCAGAGTCACATGGTAGTAGGATTACCAAGCATGTCGTCTAACATCTGTGAGCACCTCGTGCATCGCATGAGCATGAATTTACACTTTATTGATCCAAAAAATACTCAATAATCATCAGACCAGTATTCTTAAGAGAAATATGCATAATGAAAGTTATTTTCAAAATCATGCATGTCGTCTAACATCTAGCAGAGCACCTCACGTGCATCGCATGAGCATGAATTTACACTTTATTGATCCCAAAAAATACTCAGCCAATCATCAAAGACCAGTATTCTTAAGAGAGAAATATGCATATGAAAGTTGTACACAAATCATGCATGTCGTCTAACATCTAGCAAAGAGCACCTCACGTGCATCACGCGAGCATGAATTTCACTTCCATTGATCCCAAAAAAATACTCAACCAATCATCAAAGACAGTATTCGAGAGAAATATATGCATATGAAAGTTGTACACAAAATCATGCATGTCGTCTAACATCTAGCAGAGCACCTCACGTGCATCGCATGAGCATGAATTTACACTTTATTGATCCCAAAAAATACTCAGCCAATCATCAAAGACCAGTATTCTTAAGAAAGTAACCAAAGTTGTACACAAATCATGCTGTCGTCTAACATCTAACCGAGCACACCTCACATTGCATCGCATGAGCATGAATTTACACTTTATTGATCCCAAAATACTCAACCAATCATCAGCATAGTATTCTTAAGAGAAATATGCATATGAAAGTTGTACACAAAATCATGCATGTCGTCTAACATCTAGCAGAGCACCTCATCGCATGAGCATGAATTTACGCGTGATCCCAAAAAATACTCATCCAATCATCAAAGACCAGTATTCTTAAGAGAGAAATATGCATATGAAAGTTGTACACAAAATCATGCATGTCGTCTAACATCTAGCAGAGCACCTCACGTGCATCGCATGAGCATGAATTTACACTTTATTGATCCCAAAAAATACTCAGCCAATCATCAAAGACCAGTATTCTTAAAAAATATACATATAAGTTGTACACAAAATCATGCATGTCGTCTAACATCTAGCAGAGACACCTCACGTCCATCACTTGTGAGCATGAATTTACTTCCATTGAGTCCCAAAAAATGTCAACCAATCATCAAGACCAGTATTCTTAGAGAGAAATATGCATATGAAAGTTACACAAAATCATGCATGTCGTCAGCACATCTAGCAGAGCACCTCACGTGCATCAGAACGTAGTTACACTTTATTCCAGTCCCAAAAATACTCAGCCAAAATAAATAAAAATTCGATGATGTAGAAATATGCATATGAAGTTGTACACAAAATCATGCATGTCGTCTAATCTAACCCAGAGCACCTCACGTGCATCTGCCTTGAGGCATGGTTACACTTTATTGATCCCAAAAAAACAAGCCAATCGTAAGATGGTATTCTTAAGAAATAATACATACAAAGTTGTACACAAATCATGCATGTCGTCTAACGCTGTATCTATGAGCACCTCACGTGCATCATGAGCATGATTACACTTTACAACTGATCCCAAAAAATCACTCAGCCAATCATCAAAGACCGATTGTAAGAGAAATATGCATATGAAGTTGTACACAAAATCAATACATGTCGTCTAACATCTAGCAGAGCTACCTCACGTGCATCACTGACGCCGGAATTTACACTTTATTGGATCCCAAAAAAATACTCAATATCATCAAGATAGTATTCTTAAGAGAAATATGCATATGAGTTGTACAAAATCATGCATGTCGTCTAACACATCTAGCAGAGCACCTCACTACGTGCATCTTGAGCTTGTAGTTACACTTTATTGATCCAAAAAAATACTCAGCCAACCAATCATCAAAGACCAGTATTCTTAAGAGAAATATGCATGAAAGTTGTACACAAATCATGCATGTCGTCTAACATCTGTGAGCACCTCATTGCATCACATGAGCAGCAATTTACTTGTGATCCCAAAAAATACTCAGCCAATCATCAAAGACCAGTATTCTTAAGAGAGAAATATGCATATGAAAGTTGTACACAAAATCATGCATGTCGTCTAACATCAACAGGTACCTCACGTGCATCCTTTTGAGCATGAATTACGCAGTCCCCCAAAATACTCAGCCAATCATCAAAGACCAGTATTCTTAAGAAATATACATATAAAGTTGGCCACAAAATCATGCATGTCATCCCAACATCTACAACAGAGCACCTCACGTGCATGCATGAGCATGAATTTTACTGATGATCCCAAAATATAATAATCATCAAGACCTTCAGTATTCTTAAGAGAGAAATATGCATATAAAAGTTGTACACAAAATCATTAAAATAAAAAAAACATCATCGAACAAAATTTCCAAAGCTGGAAGCATAACTTAATACGTTAAAACGCCAAGATTATATATCGTTACGGTAAAATGAATTTCGTGTATTATCGCGTAGGTACAGATCGACTACTATTTACTAATCTCCAAAAATACTAAGCATACGCCAATCATTAGAGACCAAAATTTTTAACAGAGAAAAAAATACATATAAAAGTTGCACACAAAAATCATTAAAAATAAGTAAATAAAATTTCACCGATAGAAATTTTGAAAACTGCAACATTGCAGCCTTTCTTGTATCAAAAATAAAGGAACACCAAATTTAAGTATCATTACAGGAAATAAATTGCAAAATAAAAAAATGTGCAGAAGAAAAGCATTTATACCCGAATGCAAAGGCTACTTGCAGGCGGCGCTTTCAAACACAGTGGCAATGATCACTTTCCTGTAAACACTTTCACAAAACAGAACTCGTTACCAAAGAAACGATCTTCCTTTCTCAGAGGACAAAAAAGAAGCAACAAAAATAGGTCCATGATCGGTGCATCTGTAGCCGTAACCCGGCGATCGTCACAGTGGTTTGCTGTGGTCTTGAGATGGCCCGCTCGCCGACTTGTCGTCGAGCCGTAGCTCGGCAAAACAGCATAAACATAAATTCTAGAAGTGGTCGTCAGGTTTTTTTAGCAACATCTCGTACACCTCCTCCCCAATGCCTGTAGAGCGCCGACACTCGCCAAAAAGAAGAAAAAACACCATTTTGTTATTTTTCCCATAATTGCTTCAAAATCCTGTAATACTTAAAAAAAAAAAAAGACTCCATGGTTTTTTTCTGGTACCATTACAATTTGGTGTATTACTATACAGGGGTAAGGTTTTCTTACAATGAAGTAACTGAATAACGCGCTGACAGTAGTCACAAGGCGTGTGTGATCGGATAATAAGAACTATTATGGCATTAAAATTACAAAAAACTTTAAATAAAATAGTCTTATTATTACGAAAGAGAACGCTTCATATATATTTTCTCATTTCCGCTGCTATTGAGGTGTTTTTTAAAGTATATAATCGGTTATTTTTTTTTATTTGTTCCTCTCTTAAACCAGCGGGAGTGAACTCCCCGAAACTTTCTCGCATACGATTAACACGCGTAATGGAAACGCCGCGCGCCACAAAACGTGGGGTATTCCCTAAGATTGGGGGCAACTCCAATATTCGCGGCGCCTTTTTTTTTGCGACGTAGAATGGGAAAAATCAGAACTGCAATTTCAACGCTTTTTTTATGTTTAAACGGTGAGATAAATCTACAATTAGGCTCAAGACTACATACGAAATTTGTTTATCTAAGTAATTTTTTGAAAGCTATGACTTCAGGCGGAAGATTATACAGACGACAGACAGTCAACTCTTTGTGGATTCGACCCAAATTTTATACGGACCATTCGGTAATAAAACTGTGCTTTAATTTTATCCATCTAATATTACCGTTTTTTGAGTTATAGTATTTCACAAAACGCGGACAGACAGACAGACTCTGCGTAGACAGATTTGACCAAGATTTAGTAGAAACCTACAAGAAATTGCAATGTCAAGATCACGTACTTGTTTCTTTCATCCCCAATGGCTCTAATATAGTTTGATTGTTCACAGACATGAACGAACCTCATTCCAAAGTTGTGTTTTTTTTTTCGGATGGTGAAGTCTGAAACGTGGAGATTCGTCAAAATCTCGAGTTCAGGAGCCACGTGATTACATACTTTCCTCTTTGTTGCCCGTAAGCGAAAGTAAAAACTCATCTAGGCAGTTGGTGAGAAAGCAGT
>BGPR01022671.1:0-25103 GCA_013235015.1 Araneus ventricosus | reverse complement strand
GTGTATGAATTCGAAATCATATCCCGTGTAAGTTCGTTTCAATAAATGCCAGCCTGATTTCTAATTGTATTATGTTTCAACCGGTATTTCTTAAACAAACTTTATATGATAAAAGCATTTATTTTAATGCCTCGATGTTTTAAAGATGTATCTCATTTTTTAGGCAAAATAGATATTGATTTCCCACTTGTTTCAGTATCACATTCAAGCATATGAAAATTTGAGAGGGCATGGAAATTTGAGAGAGAAGGGGAGGGGAGGGGGATACGCAAAAGTGTTATTTATATATAGTTGAACAGATTTCTTCAATCAAAGCAAAGCTTTTCGCCTATTTCAACTAGTTTTATGATGCTGATCTACTCTTTTTCTATTAATCTTCACCTAAGAAGAAAAGATAATTCTTTGAATTTTTAGATGGTTTAAAAATCATTTTTCTGGTATAATATTTTCCGAAGCTCTAACGGAAGGAGTCCAATTTCACTGAAATTATAATTCATTAAAATTAAAAAACAAACATTCGCCCTCTTCCAAAGACTGTGTCCAATTGCGTAACCCAGCCGTCTGCCCTGCAGAGCGCTAACACTCATACACATACAGACGCACGCACATTCTCCTTTTATATTAGTAGAGATTTAAATATATTACAGACGTCTTTTTAACGTCTGGTCCTGAGCCATCTGGTCCTCCTCCTGGTGTACCGCCAACAGATACCTCGAGATCCACTCTTACGAGACCCTCTCCTCCTGTACTTCCAGTTCCTGGTCCTGCACCACCTGGTTCTCCCGGTCCATAAGGTCCAGCTCCACCTGGTACAGAAAGTCCGGCTCCACCTGGTCCGTAAGGTCCGGCACCACTTGGTCCTGCTTCTCTTGGTCCATAATGTCCGACTCCACCTGGGTCCTCTGTGACCTAGTGGAATGTCTCGGCTTCGGAGCCGGAGGGATCTAGGATAAAATTACGATTCCATTGAAGATCCGCCGTGTATGGGGCCGGATACACACTAAATCATGCGTAGTGAGTCGAACGTCCTCCTGCTGGTGTGGTGCGGAGATACCCAAACTGGCCTGATTTACCAAAGATAGGGTGTAAATTCGGGAAGGGAGCAGTGGGGAGAACTGCATCACCAGCCTGGAAGGATTCAATATGTCAAATTAGATAAAAAGACTACAGGCATTGCAGAACAGTGTCATCAGTTACGTTACAAAAACTGGGTGGCAAAAGGATATTTAATCTGATGAATGTATATGATGCATTTTCTAGCAAAAAAATGAATAGCTTTTGAGGAATGAGATGAGTTGATATTTTCCCTAACGAACTATTTTGTGAAAAAGGAACGTTTTTTTTTTCTCGTACTGTCTTCGTCTAGTTTTAGTCGTCGGATCTGAGATTTTTCTTGTTCAAATTCGAAAGTCCAACATGAAAAAAAATTAAGAATTTTATTATTTATTTATTTCGAAATGTATGGAAACATACATTTCCAAACTAAACATAACTGAATTTTGGTTTATAAATGAGCTTGCATCTTGCTTTCATGGGGCATGTTGCTTTCTCCAAGTTTTTTGTTATTTTAAACATTATTGAAAAGTTTTGCTATTACTATAACTTATCATTCAAATAAAACCATTTTAAAGAGAAATTATCTTTAATTTGCCTCATTAGTTGAAATTTAATTTTCTTAAAAAATCCATTTTTTAAAAAAAAATCATTAATACTTTTTCCAGTAGGTATATTTTTTTGTTTCGAGTTATATTTGTAGGTTCACTGAAATATATTATACGCAATTGTGCATGATTCCAAGATGCATCTAATATTAAATATAATAAAGTATTTTAACTCTTATGCTTAGTGAAAAATGAGGGAATTTAGCAGTAAGAGCAACGAAACAGGCCGATAAAATAAAAATCAATATATTGCCTATTTTTGTGTTTTGTATCCTCTGGAAATACAGTCCGAAGTTTCATTAGTGCAATGAAACGATGAAAATAACAAGTTCTTTTGTAGAATTTGGCGGTCTAGACAGAAGCGTGAGGTTTTCAACAGCACGCAATAAATATCTTAACCCTGAAAAGTTCGACTTCTTAAAAATTGATTTTAACATGTTTTTTACTTTGATTACTTGAGTAAAACATGGGAAAAATACTTTAAGAAATCCTATTTTGTTTTAAGTATGGTTTATGGCTAAAAAACAACATGTTATCAACTTAGAACACTGAATTTTAATTTAGAAAAAAAATCGATATAAAATTATATAATCTCAAACACATATGCAGTTTAATAGCTAATAAAAAAATAAGGAATTTCCTTCAACATAGTAGAATTAAATACGGTATTCTTAGCGTACAAATAAAGCAAAAATGATGCAGCCTCCAGTGAAAAACATCAATTTGCTATTTTTTATCTGCGTTCAGGCTGCCATCTATATGTTGCCAATTGATTTAATGAAAATTTCATTGTGTATTCTATTGGCAACAGCAGGAATTACAGCTGCAGTCTTATTATCAAGATTTGAGAAGACAAAACTGGGTATGTTGCTTAACGGCAACACTGAGTATTTAAGGGTTAAGACAGGAAACTTTCAAACACTCAATATTAAAATATGAATGAAACTTGCAATCTGCTTAGAATATTTCATTGTGTGCTTCATGATTATGCGATCCATTTTGAAGTCCAAATAATTGATAAATATATTTTCTAAGATTTATTGCACTTGTAAAAGCGTGTTTTCCCAAAATGTTTTCATTTCGCTTAGACTTTTTATGGAGTATTGACAACCGGTGTCTCTCCGCGCTACAGAGGGTGTTCGCACATTTTTAGAACGATTTCGTTTCGCTTTAGGGAAAATTCGTTCGCTTGCAAAAATTCATTTTCACAACAATTTCATTTTTGAAGCTATAATTTATCATTTGCAGCAAAGTTTTGTTTACATGCAAAATTGCACTTTTAAAGAAGCGATGGATGGAAGGCTACGTTTTTTCCTTTCCAAAGTGAGTTAATCTTATTCAGTTATTTAAAGGCTCTGTGAAAGCCATGTTTTGTTTATTTCCCCAACCACAATAGGTAATATTGTTAATAAGAAAGGAAAACATCGTGCGTATTTGGTTTCATGCGGGAAAATTGTTCCAAATACGTATCCTAGGAAAAAACGCAGTTCTTCGAATATTGCTAAAATGAGATCTTTAATGATAAAAGAAAATCCTCCAGGACAGAGATTTGCTGCAAAATCATTGAGGTTCTCAGTATCAGCTGTGAACAAAATTATTAACTCTAATTTGAATCCCAAAATGGCAAAAAATACAATTATTTTCTGTTTTTCTCCACTTCATATCGCTGAACTTAGAACACGCCGCAGAATTTCGTATAAAAAGCATTTATCCGAAAAAAGGAAAATGTCATAACAATAGATGAAGCTTGAATCTATTTAAATGACTGCTAGAAAAATTCAATTTACTCTCATCAAAGAGGAGAAAAAAATCTTGAAACACGGTTCAAAGAATCTAAAGAAAGTTTACTTCAGAAAATTATATTTTTGCTGATTTTTATATAATCTCAAAATAAAAGTAAAGAGAGTGGATAAAAATGTTAACATCAACTCAACATACTACCAGGAGCATATTTTATCTACATTCTACAAATATGAAATAACATCTCTTTACCCACAATGCCATCAATCGGTAAAAATGTGCTAAAACAAAGCAAGTCAGCCGCAAATCACAATCCACTGTCAATTTCCTGGAAAGAATAGAAAAAGAAATGGATATTAAGACTAGAACCTTCACTGATATTCCTGGTAAATAGTTCTGAACCACCTATAAGTTTTTGAGATTTTGGACTTTTTAAATACGCATTATCCAAACGTCGGCCTACAAACTTTTCTAGACTTTGGAAATATTTTCAAGAGAAATGGGATAGAATACCTTTTCCGATACCCAAAAAATCATTATTTTCATGGAAGTTACGATGTAGAAAAAAATTAAGAATACGGACTATCAAACTGGACATTTCATACACAAAACAATATATAAAATAGTTCTTAAAATACCATAAAAATCGTTCTAAAAATGTGCGAACATCCTCTGTATATTACTTATGCGACAGTTGAATGTTTTTTTCAACAACTCTAGATTCTTGTACTAGTAATTCTGTACGTTTTCCTCAAGTCCTGATGACTTTGCTTCACCGACGAGCTAATTCCATTTCTCTCTTCTCTCATTGATTTGCCGGCGAAATTATATTCACCCTGTGTACTGAATTGCTTCGATCGGCTGTTAAATCAGGAGATGCGAGCTGAACAGTTTAGGACAATGATAAGAATAGTTAAAGCCATACATGAAATAAATCGATTTCAGATATCTTTTTTATTTCATTGATTTAAAAAGCGGAAACCATTTCCTGGTACCAATCTGAAATAACAGTGTTAAGAGTAAATAATGCTGAAATTCAAAGGTATCACTATATTAATGAAGCAAAAGGTCATACATTGGCTTAATTCCCTTAGCGCATTCACTTTGGACCAATTTCTACAGACTATTTGACCCGAGAGAACGCTAACGACACGCGGGAGTCGTAGAATGACCCCAAACTGAAATTCAACCCTGCTCTGTTAAAAACGTTATGTTTTTTGCTGGAAAAATAACGCTTTTGACTTTTAGACATTAAGAATACAGTGCTTAACACAAATCAAATCTACTCCATTATTATCCTATAATAAAGCACGAATTTCTAGAGCTTCATTTTTCGCGCATCCTTTTCAAGTGAAATGTTTGGTGCGCATTTATCGATAGATATATTTGTACACTCTACAATTAACTGTTTCATTTTATAGTTGATGAATAACTCCAACTCTTTACAGGGCTTGTCAAATCTTTCGCCTATTGTTCCAGGTAAGCGCGCCACAATACTATGACAACGAGTACGAATATTCTGCCTAAATTTTGTTTTCCTCCACTGCACGACAACTTTTGATGAAAACCATTCCAAGTAATTCACTTAATCATTTCCGGAATCTCCGTCCTTTTTCCATTCCGTATCATGTTCTCTGAAACTTTCATGAAAAATTCACTTCAAAAACATCCTCAGGTCCATTGTCTTCACTGTCAAAGTCTAGATCTTCATCAGTTTCAACTTCAGAAAGAAGTTACGTAGCTCCATTTCTTTTTCGTATGGAGTCGGCATCGTGAGAAACAGTTAAATACTTCAATTCGGCAAGGAAAATAACAAGCTGACAGTATCGGCTACGTTTAATAACTGGTCTGCGGGACAAACGCAGAGACGCTCGGGGTCATTCCACAAACCCAGTAACTGGCCAAAAGCGTATTAGAGGACGAATAATTCCGGAAATACTTTCAAAAATACTCAGAAAAGGCAGAGGATATGACGAGCTCAGATACTGATAGAAAGGAATACACGCCATATATTCGGTATAATCAGGTATCGAATCAGCTTAACCTCGGAATCATGAAGCCAAAGCAGCCGTATGGTTGACAAGGTCTATACAATAATATGCCACGTATATCTTCTTAACGGGATTCTAATGTTAAAAAGAAATATATAAACTTCTTTAGCTTAAGAACAAACAATGCTACGTCTATCCTTTGCATATTTTATTAAAAAAATAACCCAACTTTTGCATTAAGGCCTTTATATTCTTTTCAAATGCACAACACGTAATGTATTTGCCAAGTTTTCCACATCTACAGCAAAAAAAAATCTATTTCCTTCATATTAACTCTTCTTAATTGAATTTATCATCTGAAGTTGAGGGGGAATGGAGTGAATGTTCGTCCAGTTCATCTACCTATCTCTGCAATTCTTATGTCTTCTCTACCTCTACTTTGATCTGATGATCTGACTTCTATTCGATGTCGCATTGGCATGTTTCAAACAAAAGTG
This sequence comes from Araneus ventricosus, assembly GCA_013235015.1. Taxonomy (NCBI): domain Eukaryota; kingdom Metazoa; phylum Arthropoda; class Arachnida; order Araneae; family Araneidae; genus Araneus; species Araneus ventricosus. The sequence continues at coordinate 19,214 of BGPR01022671.1, read as the reverse complement.
CTCCTTACAACCTTGGTTTAATATAATCATTGATGTATTTAAGCAATCGACATAGGTTCAAAACAGATTTGCAAAAATATCTTCTTCCAAAATATGCTCTTATATCACCAGTATAAATAGGAAATGCTATTCGCATACCAAGCGATTATTTTCTTGAAAACATGCAGTAGTGGAAAATAAGGACAAAGCACCCTTAATTTCTTCGTTTTTCATTTATGAGGCTGACGCAGGCACTTGAAGCAAGACGCAAATTTCTCAATAGCAGTTAGCAAACAGAAAACTACTCAATAATGAATTCATGTTGCAAAGGTATCAAAATTGACTCCTTTTCAACAGTGTTACATATTTGACCAAGATAGATGCATACTGCCATTTTCACAAAAAATAATAACTAAACTGTGATTTAATGATTCCCTACCCTAATTATTTATTGTTTTTAGTAGTGTCTTTAAACGTATATCACACAGAAATTGATTTCTTATAGAATTTCCAAGATTTGACACCTTAATCTCTTCTGTATCAAGAAGGCTTGCAAGATTTCAATGATATTTTCTTCAGGAGAGCAGCAGGGAGAATAACTTCGTTCATTAGTCCCTAGTTGATTAGATTAGTTTGTCAGGGTAACTGTATTAAGTGATGTCCTCTAAACCAGCAAGGGAAATATTCAGTCTTAATTTGGAGTAGTAGCGCGGCAGGAATAGATTTCGCTTCAGCATTTTTGGATGATTCATTGAATGGTTTTAGATTGAATATTTTTACTTCCCCATGTAAAAATACACAAATAATGAGCATTTTTATCTTAAAATATTCGACAACGAGATTTTGGCGGCTTTCCTCGTTGAAGATATAACAGCTACAAAGAAACACCAGTTCTGAAATACTGACAGTCTGCCTGTATGCGAATACACCAACTTCAAAACTCAACAAGCAAGACAGTCGAAATTTGATTTGCTGCGTTTACACTATTCATTCCCATTTTTTTCTAAAATTTTACTTTTATTTTTATGTTTTTGTTTGTATATGGTTGTAGATGATACTCCTCTATGTTTCTTTTATTTTAACCTAAATTTTAGATTAGTGTTTTTTCAGTTACCTTTTATGTCACTCTGCCTCCAACATTATTTGCTAGACAGTTTAGGAGCATCTTCCGATGACTCATCCACTTCATGTCTGCTACACTGTTTAAATTACCAAAAAGGTTATAGTCGGAAGGGCATGAAGCGGTTTTCTGTTCTGCGTTTACAATAAGATTATATGTTTTTATCGAATTTCGATGAAATCCTTCTAAAGGAAGTTTGTTTCTTCATCCGTCTTTTCAAAAGCAAACTCAGGAATTCGAAAACGCAACAGGCTATATAAATGTAATAAGGTATAACGGATTCGAAAATAAAAATCTTAAATTTATCAAATTTTGGACACAATAGATGACAGGGAAATTTTCACACTTATTTCTCCTCACAATCCTAGATAGTTTTTCACAAAACACGCCATCAATGGCGAATCTCGGGTAATGTTCGGGGGGGCGCCCCCCGGACGTCATGAAATCTTTGCATCGTCGTGACGTCTCCAGATTTTAATGGTATGAACGAAGGTGTTAACTTAATCTTTTATTTAAATTCTCAATTATAAGAAATTTATATTTCAGGTGCTTAAGCTATATGAAATTAATCTAAGTGGCAGTTTAAAGACCCGACGATGATGATATAGATATAGAAAATTGTATTAAATTTTGTTTATTATTAAATTTAAAACAAAATACATTGATATTATTTATTAAGCTGAACAGCTTAGAAAATGACATCAAATTATAAGATAATATTCATACGACGACTCTTTTCCCCTAAATTATTGAGCACTTCATTTACATTTATGTTTATTTTAAAATATATATTCATAAGTGCCAGATCTGTAAGTTATATTTCTCCTTGTTGCATTCTTGAACTACATCTTCAATTTTCTTAAGGTATTGTATTTCCTATCTAGAGCTGCTGTTGTTACTGGTATTGCAACAACTATTCTAAAAAGCTCTTGTATATTGGCAAACATCTCTTATTGACATCTATTTAACATTTCGATAACCGAAGATTTTGTGTCTGGAAATCCACTCGTTTTCTTTTCCTCAGTATATATTCAGCATGCACTTGCACAATGGTGATGAAGGCACCATTTTTAATAACGCCATCCTCATAAAATTTGACACATATATCGAAATAGTTGATGTTTCCTCATCCAGATACCTAACAGGAGAAGGAGGATAGGATATCTTTATTAATTTCTGCAATTCCATTCTGAATTTGTGCAATCTTGGTATCCAAAACTAGGTGGAAAGATAGAAATACGATAATAAAATTCGAGATCAGTAATATTCACTTTGGACCGATCGACGTATCGTTTATTTGACCTCGGAATAATGATTGGCATCTCATGTTTTTCACACATTTGCTCTTGCTTTAGAAAAAAGTGTCTCAAACTGACCATCTGCATTTTTTCTGATGGCCAACAATTGATCTTGAAGCATCTGGGCATGTCTTACAGCTACAGTCAAATCCAAATGTTCTTTTTGTAGATATGTGCTTAATAAAATGCTGTCGTCAAATCTACAGGTGAGAGTAGAATGATTACAAAAATAAAAAAAATCGAGACTATCAAACCAGGAAGCAATTTTGTCACATTTTCTTCTTCTTTCTTTCAAAAAAATAAGACGCAGGTTTAAGTAATAAAAACAGTCGTCGTGTTTTTAAAAAATCAAGAATTCTGGATTCGGCACTGCACACCACCCATTGAGGCCTTTTGACACTTACAACGTTCATCTCTTTTTGTCCCCAATTCACAACATTTGATCAAATTCAATTGCAAATTTTATATTCTAAAAATATCTGATTGAATTTTAGGCTTAACCACCCAAACTGACGAACTAGTTTATTTCGTCCGAGTTATTTGTTTCAAAAACGTCTAAAGCAAATTTTTCTCTTTGTATTGTCTTTAACCTTAAGTGCGGGAAATGGGTTTTTCCTTGGACTCTGTGGTATAACAGAATTTGGTTGCCGTGCTGTTCTCATACCTCTTTTGAGTTAAGAACCCTAACTTCGAATTTTATTTCTATGGTACGTTGCAAGTTTTTGTATTGCGTAGCACATGCAGACTTTATTGTAATTAGACACATTTTCTATAATTATAGCTATTGCTATTGTGAATTTCTGGAAAGGTTCGGCACATTAGTGGGAAGCCTAAAATTAATAATTTAAATTTTTCTGAGAGAAAGGGGGCCACCCATAATTTGTATGCAAGAAAAACACCTGAGACATTCAGAAGACTATAAAATTCCGATCTACATCTCTTACACGATACAAAGATTACTGTAAACTGGATAAAACTTCTTGACAACAAGAATTGAGCAAGCGCTGATAAGTAGTTATAAAATTGAGAGTATAGAGATTTTTAATAACTATAATATTTTCTCTCAGATTCATTAAGCCTTTTATTAAAACGCTAAAAACCGATGGTTCCAATTTCCCTCCCCAATATCCCCCTGTCCGATGTCCGTCTGCAAAATATAGTGCCATATTTTGTATGGCCGACTCATCAACTTAAAGAAATAAAACTGCAGAAATGTATTTTTTTTTACTTTTTGATACTTTTCATGACAATTCGACTAGACTAAAAGGCGAGTTGCCACTTTCGATGAAGTGCGTATTTCGAAAAGATATCTCATATTTCTGTAGTTTTTTTTTTGCAAAAAACACACCTGAGACATTCAGACGGCTACACATTTCCGAACTATACGACTTACAGGTTAGACAGATTACTGTAAACTAGATAAAAATTATTTCTAGCATTAAATGAGCACAAGTTGATAATATTCGAATTAATAGTAGAAATGAAATTGAGAGTGAAATGGAAAAAATTAATCACATCATTATTATTCCAATAAATAAGAATAGCATATACAGAAAAAAATAATCGAAAATCATAGAAGTCACCGCAAGCAAGAGCTTAAGTAATTCAGAAACAAAACAGAACTCTACACTTCTCCAGTTCGCCATGCATAGCTTACACAAAGCAGAGGGATAGTTAAATTAATTGAAGTTTGGAAAAATAAAATTGCAGAAATCAATAGCTATAAAATAACAAAATACCTCTTTTGAGATAAAAACCTTGAAAACGTTTACTTTTATAACTGGAAAGGAAACAAATTAAGAAATATCTGAAAATTCTTTCGATTTTAGGTCCCTAAATCATTGTTTCCTCTAATTCAGAGAAAGAGGACGTTGTATACTTGAAAGGGATGAGAGGCACATAGCTTTGGATAATTCATTGATATCAAGTATTGTACTAATTTCTTTTAACCAGCTCAGATAAAAAAATCCAAACTTTAAATATAAGACACTGACATATCGCCTCCCTCCATTACGCAGAACTAAATTAAAATTATAAATTGAAAATGTTTGTACTAAAGTAGTGGTAGAATTATCTAAATTCATCTATGGACATCTAAATGTTTAGTTCTGTGATGTACAAACATTTTGGAAGCTGATTTCAAATGTCAATGATTCGAACGCAAATCTATTCAAACAATAGTTATAAATTATTTCGCAAGAAGATTGTCAATCCTTCAAAGTATCCTCCTACTGGTGTTAACGATAGAATAGATCAAAACACATGGGGGCACAAGCGCAAAGGGCGACCACTATAAATGAATTCTTTAAAAGAAAAGGATGCATAAATTGTTCAATACAAGTTAAATAGCATAAAAATTCCTAATAACAGAAAAAACATAGTGGCTCTTGCATAACATTATTCATATACTTCCTGGATGCATTCGGATCCAAATAATGGAAAGATTTAAGTGGCTTGGCTTTGGTTTCAAATATTTGTTTTCGAGATTTTCGATTTCGCTCAACTAGCTGATCCCGAACAGAACATCTGCTCTCCGTTATATGCACACCATGCATTTTCGGCCAAATTGGTGCTTTCTGGCTCCTGACGCTTCTGCTAGCCAAACATATAACGCGCGTCAACTATCGTCAAGAAAGAAAATTAGCCAAGGTGGAGGATTCAGCGCTCCTAGAAAATTCGCCAACAAAAAAGGTGCTATGTGTTGTGTGTATAACGGAAAAGCACCCACCCTACAATTTTGAAAATAATAAGATCAATGATGTTCAACTCAATTTCTGAATTTAACACGATTTCCCCTTCGCTGACATAAACTATTTTTACGTTGCTCTGAACGTTCTATGACTCGCCTAAGCCCATCTGCTTCAATTCTAACTGATCTCTTTTTAATCATTTCATCCAAAGTTTCATTATATTGAAAGGAATATTGTTAACTCTACGACTTAACTCTCTGAGCCCGGCAGGTGTAAAAATCCTACTGCCTCAAAACCCTGAGTAATTTTACGATCGCGGAAGCAGAATGAAATGTCCCTTTCCTTCAGGAACTACGGGAGGGGGGACTCCCTGCTGTTGGGCTATCAGTTGCCAAAAACAAACGATGGCCAGTGATTGTCATTTATGGTTTCAAGCTCAAATCGCATTGTAAATAGGAAAACATTTATTTATATGATTGGGATGGATTTGAGGCATTTTTTTTACAAATCTATTTGCTCATTTATAAAGTATGAAACACCTTTTAATGATTAAAAAGGTGATATTGTAAATTCATTATGACTCAAAAATACTTTTCCTAAAACTTCTTGTTGAAAAAATAATTTCCGAGAGTATATGATGCATTATCAGGCATTAATGGGTTCATCCACTTCTTTTCGAGGTCAGTAATGGAACGGAAGTCACAGGTTTCCTTAAGAGTTTCACAACTCCACAAGAGTTTCACGTCGTATCTTTGAAAACTAGTTGATGTGCGGACACTGATCAGAACGCCTTGTCTGTAGACACAGAAAACAGTCGTTCTGAAAAGTCATGGTATTTAGAGCTCTTCGTAACACTTTTCCTTCAAATAGGCTGATGATTCACGAATGCTCCGCGCCGAGCAAATTCGACAGCTCCACGTAAAAAATCTTAAATGTGAAATCGTGATGTGGAGCGGAAGACCGGATATCCATCCTGTCAAAATATCCATCCCTCCATTTGCACATCCGGACTATAAATTCAGCAGGGGAAGACTTGGAATGCGTGAATATACAAGTAATTTGGTGAAGGCGGGGGTAAGGCAACAACCTTCATTAGATGCTCGGAAGGAAACCCTCACCGTCCCGGATTGCTCAAAAGGGTGCAATTCATAAAAAGGATCAGTGTTACTGACAATGGATGTATTTGCGTGGAGTGGAGTGGTAATGAATGCCTTACTGGATGAGTTAGAAGAATGGAATGGCATGGACTGCTATCACGCCCTTTGTGTGATAAAGAAAGGCAATGAATGACCGGAGTTATATATATTTTCCACAAGCGGGAAATAATGGAAGGATTGCCGATCCTGGCGCTGTCTACTAACGACTGTCGCTGGTCTCCTTCAAGGTGTTCATTTATCTCCCACCACTTGCATCATTCAATTGATGCCATATACTCATTTGTTAAGATTTGGCTAGTTCGATGAGAACTGAAACACGGATGAAAAATCTGTCAACCATAAACAATATTTTGTATGAAGCACATTTTTTTAAAAAAAAATACCTCTATTCAAGATTTTTTCTGTGGACTAATTTTTCTACAAGCGTACCTTTGAGGTGTGTGAATCTCCATTTACAAGCTATTTCTCTCCGTCAGTGTTATAATCGTAACACTCGCTCTTTATATTTTGTATGCCAGTGCACAATTATACAAACATAGGAAATAAGTTATGTATTTGCTCTTAAAAATGAAAAATTAATATAAATTTCAGACACATAAGTGTTTAGACAGATTGTGCAATTTTGTTTTGGTTTCAAAACTGCAACTAGAAAAATATTTTAAAATTCCCAGATTTTTTTAAAACTCCGACGAAAAATGAAGTTTTTGTAGATTTCATACAATGTGTGATTGCATTCCTACAAACTGCACAAAGAGAAATTTATATATTAATTAATATGCACTTTAAAAATGTAAATTGATCTAGAAATTATATTATAAGGTAAATCTTGCTGATATTCATTTATGGACTTATTTCCCTATTTCTTAATGTGAAAAATTTAATAAGTGAATAAACAGGAAGTTTAGCCAGGTAGATATAAAATAAAACTCAACAGGTCATCTAAAAATGAAAGTACATTATACAAAATATCAGTAAATTCAATTACGTAAAGACTGAAACCCTGCACTTTGATTCAGAAACCAGGAGAATGTTAAATTCATAACTAATATAGAAACGAATCATAATCGAAAGACGTCATTTGCACGGAAGATAACGAAATTTTTTCCTAATTATGAAATTAAAAATTATTGGTAGGACAGTTTACAATTTCAACCAGCAACTGAAAACACTAATTATTCGAGCGATGTGTTCCGTGTGTATATGAAGTAATAATTTATTAACACAACAAGCTGGATGAATGATATTTGGCGCAGGATTACCGTACTTTATGAAATTCTGGACGGGACGGTATGTGAGAGATACAATAAAAAAAAATTTCACTTTACGTCCTTTTACCAGAGAGCTCTAAGAAAACATGACTTTGGCTATTCTTCCAGCTCCTTTCGAAGAAATGTTGGTCATTGTTTTCAATTTGGAGTGTTCATAGGACTCTGCGAATGCGCTATTTGTATTTTAGAGATAGACTCGACCGTTGCAATGAAATGAGTATAAAACTGGCTTCTTCCTTTTTCTTTATCTACTTTTCAATTGTTTATTTACTTTCAAATTATTTTTACAGTTTTACATTACAAATATAAAAATTTCAATTGATATATGGGCAAATTCATTCATTTTTTTTCACGTCATTCAGCTAATTCTTTGGTCAGTTTATACTGTTTTGGAGTTATATGTTGGCATTCCTTTTTCAATAAAAAATTGTTTAAATAATTTTATTTATTAATGCTTATGCGATTATAACCTAGTTTTAATAATTACACTCCTAAAACTGGTATTTTATAATAGCATATCTAGGAAAAATCGCGCGACATTTCATGTAGTTATAGAGGACGCGTCTAGTGTGGTAGAGATAGAAAAGTTTAATAAAAAATTTTAAATTTCCATCAATCACTGAAAAAGGAAAGAAAACAAATTAACAATTGTTCTTGAAAATACTGTTAACAAAACTCTTCCGGTGTGTGTACGTGAATGCAGTCCAACAAGCAGGATAGCAAAAGTTATTTGACTCTTCATTCCAGGAATATTTCAAAAAACAAAACGTAGCACAGGTATCAAAACTAATGAACACTTTTATAAATTAATAATACAGAGCGATAAATTAATAACGCAAAGAGAAATTTTAGTATTAATTAATACACACTCAAGAAATACAAATTAATATAGAAATTATATTTCGAGGTAAACCTTGCTGATATTTATAAATAGACATATTTCCCATTTTCGTAATGCGCAAAAATTTATTTATTGAATGAACAGGAAGATTATCCAGACAGTTATGAAAAATTAAAGATAACTAGTCATCTAAAATTGCAAGTATCTTAGGCATAACATCACCCTCAAACACTCAGCCTCCGGAACCGACAATTCGTCAATTTATTTTGCCAAATTGCAAGCATATCTAGAGGTTATTGATATTACGGGCGTACAGATAGTCGCCGAAGTCGGCTAGTTCTTATAAAATTAATTCATAGAAAAAAGGTTAGTCAAGCTGTGATTATTTTCACTTTTCCGGAATTACTCTACTTTAGGCTAAATAAAGGGTTCTATGATAAAAAAAATTATTCCTGGATGGTATATTTCGCAATATTTTGAGAATAAAGAGAGCTAAAACGGTTATTGACGCACGACGAATGATTAATTCACACCACAGTTATGGACATCCCTTCATTCTCATTTAATTTCTTTCAAACTATCTACCAAAAGTTAAGTCAGGTAAAACTTATCTTTGACATGAAAGCTTTAATTTTAAAACTAAATATTAGAGTCTCAATAGCTTTCTTGTTAACCCCAATATATTAGAAAGCAATGTATTTTGTTTATTCGCAATTTTGTCTCATCCTAATAATGAATTATTTTAGAATTATTATAAGCTATCATTTTTGTAGTTTTTAATTAATTTAAATCCATGATTAATTGTTATTCTTCATTTACAGACGTCAAAGATTTATATAAAAGAATGGATAACATGGAAATTTTCTTGAGATGGTAAAATGTATTAAGTACTTAATAATAAAAATATTTTTAAATACATCTATAAATCATGTAGGTAATTTATATTTTTCTGTAAGTTTGTAGCCATTCAGAAAGAAAATTTACTGAGTAAACTAAAGTGTTTAATCAAATGCTTATCCAAAGTAAATTATTTTGTAAATAATTTTACAGTTAAATATTTAGCTAAAATTATGGAACATTCTCTGAGTTCATTTTAAAATTTATAAAATTATATAAATTGCAACAAAGTTCTTTTAGTAACACTGAAATAAATTTAACTTTATGAAGCGCATCTGGTGGAAATACTCAAGCACGCGAAAAAATAAAATTTAAAACAAATAAAATTTAATATCGGCTCACAGCAACAAAATTTTAGGTTTCTATCAAATTTTGTACGAAATCCGTCTACGATAAGTCTCCTGATCTCTCCGTTCGAGTGCATGTGGACACGATAACAGAAAGGGTTGAAATGAACAAATTTAGCTTATGGTTTAATAATCCGAACTGCAGATATGTATCAAATTTTGGACCAAATATACAAAGTGTTTAACTTTTGTCTGTCCATGAAAATGTGATTACTGAAACTCGAAAAGACAGCAAGCTAGACAGATGAAATATGGCATGTGCCCTTGAAGCCGACATTGTATATCTACAACATATTTTGGTTCCAATCGATTGAAAGGATGCCTCCCAAAATGCATGCTTGATTCGTATTACTAATACATAAGCAAAGACAAGGAAATAGGATATTCATTTGCTTTTAAAAAAGAATAATTCATATAGATTTGAGTCACTTAAATGTTCGGAAAAAAAAGTACTTTTTCCCTCGATAAAAGTCACTAACTGTGTTTTAATATTACGCCAAAAATGAAGCTTTTGTCGATTCCATCCATTGTGTGCTTACATTCCTAATAACTGCACAAAGAGAAATTTATGTATATTTATATAAACGCTACAAATGAAAATTAATCTAGAAATTATATTTTGATGTAAACCTCGAGGATATTCATTTATCGATTTATTTCCCGCTTTTTTAATGCCCAAAAATTTTATAATTGAATGCACGGGAATTTCGTCCAAACAGATAAAAAATGAAATTGAACTATCCATCTAAAAATGAAAGTACCTTCAGGAAAACGTCAGTAATTTCAGTTTCATAAGAACTAACAGCACGCACTCAGATTCAGAAGTCAGGATCAAATTTAGGAAATAATTTATTCACAAACGAATGAAGATCGAAAGACGTCGTTTGTACCGAAATTCTGCTTCTGATTAAGAAATCAAAAATTATTGGCAGCTTTGTTTCCAATTCAAACTATCAGATAGCAGCAATTGATAGAGCTATGCATTCCGTGTGCATGTAAAGTAATAATTTATACGCTAGACAAGATAGATGAATGGCATTTGGTACTGAATTGCAGTACTTTATCAAATTCTGGACTTAACATTACAGCAGCGCGGGAATTTGAGAGATGCAGTAGAGAAGAATTTCGTTTCATATCTTTTTACCAGGGGGTGCTACGAAAGCATGACCTTGTCTAATCTTCCATCTCCTTTCGACGAACTGCTAATCATTGTTCGGAATTCGGGGCGTTCAAAGTAAGCTACGAATCTGCTGTTTGCTTTTCCGAGATACGCGAAACGGTTGCAATGAAATGTCTATGAAACTGAATTCTTGCTTTTCATATTAAAATATTAATTGTTTTGTTTACTTCCATATTGACTTTATAGTTTTATATTACTAATGTCGATATTTCCGCTAAAATATTCACAATTCCATTTATTTTATTTTGGCAACATTCAGCTCATTCTTTGGCCATTTTATATTGCTTTTATTTAAATATTTGGTTTTATAAACGCCCTTGTTTGTATCAACTAAATTTGGAAACTGATTTCAGATGTGAATGATTGTAATGCAAATATACTCAAGAAACCGAAATGGCGAACACTACAGGGGAATTTTCGGTAAAACACTTTTTTACAAGAAACGCACACACCAGATAAAGCGATTGTCACATAGGTTTTGATAATTCAACCATATCAAATTCAGCGGTGAAGGCACATTCTGGAATCCCAGGAAATGAACTGGCCGATCAATTTCCCAAAATTGCTGCAGATTGTGGTGTAATTTTAAAATATCCTGTCTCTTTTTTGTTCATTAACTCTTTAATTCCGAGGCGACTTTTTTCTTCTAGTTACTTTAAAACCGGGCCCTTTTGCGAGGATGCGATATGAATTGGACTCTCCCAACATGGTGGTCATTTACCCTCACCCCACCCCTGCTATAAACTTCCCTTGAGGCGCTCGGAAACGGGATGCGGTTTGCAAGGATAATTGGACCTCCCACCGCGCTTATCTCCGAAGAGATCTCAGAACCTCACTGCCCCTCAAAAGAACCTACCTGCCTCAAACCGGCCTTCGTCGCTGTTAATAGGAAATTTTTAGACCGCCTGGGACCGCCTCGCTCGGTATGAGAGGGTTAAAAACATTTAAAAAAAGACGTACTTTTTGATTGAAGCCTTAATTGGAGTGGTTCCGAGACCACTGTGCTTGTGAGGAAGTTCTTGCTGAACATTGATATTAAATTACTTATTACTAATCTATCTTCAAATTCTTTTGTAAGAAATCACGTCCCATTCCTTTAATAGCTTCTTGAGTTTAAGATTTTAAACAGTCTAAATTGTCCTTGTGGAAGATACGGCAATGCCAATAATGTTTTGTTTCATTGTAATCACACTAAAGATATCCTACCGGGAATGCCAAATTCTGCTTATTTTTACGGCAGGCTCTAATCCTCATATTTGAGGTGCCCCCTTAAATGAGATCTCATTTCCAGTAGAAATAAAATCCAGATTGAAATAGAAACTTTTATCAGCATCATTATTAGCATATCAAGAAAAATTATGTCAAATCATAGAAATCTTCGTAATCAATAATTGAGGTAATTGATAATCAAAATATAATCCATATACTTTCTTCACATTTTGCCAGATATATTCTACACAGGGCAGAGATTTCAATAAATAAATTGAAGTTGAGTTCAATAGAAACAGAAGAAAAAAGCTTAATCTTCAAGACACTTACTTTTCTAACTTCTACACCAAGAAATATATAAAAATTCGTCCAATTTTAGGTCCTTCAATCCTCTAATTCAGTGAAAGCATATGTTTTACCTAACACATTCCAGAAAATTCCAGAACCTTCTGATAATGAACACATAGAAATAGTGGTAGATACAGTATATAAGCACATAAATGCAACTCTCAAAATCTTACTCCACCCTTCTTCACTTTGGCTCAAAGTATTGAAAATGAATTTAAACAACTCTGGAGCAGACGAAATTCAAAATATTGCAGTCATGAACCTTTCAGTTCCCATAATTACTTATAACCTAAATCGTTTGAATAAGCGGATGCTTCTAAATTATCACCTGAATTCCTGGAATTCGACGACTATAATCATGCTTCCTGTGTTAGAGCAGTCCTTAAAACTATCTCAAAATTTCTTATCGATCATCTTGTTTAGTTCAACTGCTGAAATCTTTGAAAAATTAATTTACTGCAGATTATTCCCGCTGAAAAATTTAGTTTCAGAGAGAGAAACTCAATTTTTCATCGCCTGAAGAATGGCTAACGCGTTGGAGTGTAGCACTGAACTTAGCCAAAAGCAAAAAAAGTCGGTGAAAAAATACTGCTCCTCACATCATTGAACGTACCATTATATGAGTGATTTAAGTCAGATATCGACAGTGCATCCCAAAAAGTCGATGTATACTTTAAACCAGCGATGTACAAACTACTTTCATTTCCGACCCCCTCACTTTATTTTTAAGCCTTATGAACTTAATAGTTTAAGCCTTATATTTTTAATTGTGAAATAAATATCTTTAAATTTAGGGACCACAAAAGGTTTCACACGATGCGCCGGTTTGAGTCCCACTGCTACAAAAGGTGGGTGGCATATACATTTTGATATTTTAGCCATATAAAATTATTTGCTATTAACAGCCTGGATAAAAAATCCAAGTTTTAAATAAAAACATAAACCCTGTGGATTAACCTGGCATTAACATGTCTGTTTTAGAAAACTTAAATATAAAATATTTCTATTAAAATACTGGTAAAATTTCAAAACATCTTTATTAAAATCTAAATGCTTGGTTTTATATACGTCCTTTGATGTCTAAACTAATTTTGGAAAATGTTTACAGGTGCGAATTATTCTCAAGCAAATCTCTTCAAGAATTACTTACTAAATTATTTCATCAGAAAATTATCAGTCACTAGTTAAGTGGCGTTAACACTGGAATTGAACACGGGATCGCAAGCACAAAGGGCGAGCTCTTGGGAAGGGCTCTCGGTAAGTGAAAATTTTAAAAGAAATGGATTCACCAGATAAAGTGGCAGTCACATACGTTTTAACAATTCAACCATACCAAATTCAGCATCACCTAGATGACAGCACATGCTGGAATCCAGAGCATGAATTGGCCGATCAATTTGACAAAGTTTCTGCAAATAGTGAAGTAATTTTAAAGTTACCTGCCCCTTAAGTCTGTCTTCGCGAAAAGATGAAGCGAAGGACTCCACCGAACTCATAGTTTGGAGTAGGAAAAATTTGCTGATGATTACAAAATTTCATATGATTGTTCCAGAAATATTCTTCTAGAATTAGTTGAAAGCCGTTTCTGTATACAAATTATACGAAGGTCAAAATATGTACGCAAAGAAGGATACAATTAATAATTATGAATGTATATTTCTTTTTGGGAAAAAATATTTAACTACTTTGAAACTTTGTGGCGATCTACAAAGTACCTTTTTCCCTAATATATTGCAGTATTTTTTTGCATTGATACTTCATGATAATTATAAACCGAATAAATACATTGAAATCATAAAAATACTCTTTTTGAGCGCTAGTCAGTGCTGCATCTAATTCAATCGAATCATTGAAGAAGTGAAATTTTCAGGTTTCGCGGTTTTTTCACTTGTCGGTTTGGTCCCTACTAGATTTCCTTTCGCCAATTTAAAATATAGAAACCCTGTTTTTCTGTATTTGTTTTGAATTTTTTAATATTTATGCAATGTAACATTTTTTTCTTTGTGCTCTTCCCCGCCGACCCGTTAAAATGCTTCGTACTCTACTTGGTGTGCGTCATAAATAAACCCCATCTAAATATATATTTGTAATACGTTTTTGCCAGCCCGAAATTAAAAGACCCAAAGTTTAATCGGAAGTCAGATCATATACAGCGCTAATTTGAATTCAATATTAACAATTTTAAATAGAAAATCTTGTAATAAAGTAGTGATTACTCTAAGGTGGTCGCCACCAAACATTTTACATCTTGAGAAATACGTAAGAGGAACGTTTTAATTAAAAAATAATACGATTAATGGATAGATGGGAATTTTTATTAGCACCGACACGAATTCTAGGTTTACTCCTTTCCTATTCTCCTCGTTTATAGTTTGTTAGGTAACATTTAGTATGCGAAATGTTTGCGAAAATGGACGATTTGCACTTTAATATTTGTCAGCCTCCCGGATGACGTTCGTATATTTTCCCATTAACAATTAAAATTCCTTGTATAACTTATTTACCTATCAGAATTAATGCTTTTAAAGTAACGGTAAATTAGAATTATTCAATTTCTCACATATTCCGAGACTTGAATAACCATTTTTTTAATTATGTTATTCTCCCGCTCTATGATGCATTTTCTTCTCGAAACTGAATATGAAAAATTAATTTGTGATAGATATAGAGCTACAACCGCAACTTTATTTAATTATATTTGATATAGTTGCATGTAAATTTGTGAAATAATTTAAAATTAAATAAAATAAAAAGTCGTTCCAAACACTGTCTATGCTTTGCAAATGGCAGGATTATCAATCACTTTCATAATTACTAGGTACTGTTTAAGCTAGAGAGCCCGCGGTGGCCTAGTGGTAAGGTATTGACCTGAGTGTCCCAAGTTCGAAGCCCGATTGCACCGAAGATCTACCGTGTATGGGGCCTGTTGCATGCTAAATCAAACGTATTGGCCAAACGTCCTCCCGTTGGTGTGGAACTGAAGTTTGGAGACGGGGTGCCAGCTCAGGTGTGGTCCTCGTCATCTGACTGTTGTTTAAAATTTCGAGGTCCCTCCCTAAATAACCGTCGTGTTGCTTCAAAACGGGACGTTAATATAATCTAACCTTTTTAAGCCAGACATCTAGCGACCCGGTTAAGTCTCCAATGCATCAACTTTTACCCAGGGTCCTACAAGTTCTTTTTTTCATTAGTAAACCTTTCTCAGCTACATGAATCTTTTCGTCAACAAGCAATCTACTGAAAACATTTGAAAAAGTCTGATTGTGTATTCAGCTTTTGTACCTTGTTTGGACAAACCCGTCGGTGTTTCTGCGCGTTTTGTTAATAGGTAATTGTCTCATACAGTCAAGCAACCTTCAGACAGTAACAAGAGAGACAAACTCCTAATGAAAACCCTATGGAAATATGAAAAAACTTCTTGAACACAAATTCCCTATACAGCCTTAGATTCGTTCTCCACTGAAATTTTATGCCTGCATCTGGTATAAGCACGGAAGAACGTGGGTATTTAGGAACAAGTGTAATCAACTACCATAATACCAATAGTACAAACAAATTTGTGTCAAAATTTTTATTATTATTATTATTTTATTTCTTTGTTCATTTTTTATTCAGAACAGTTTTTTTATATTTGTGTTTAAATGTGTATATTTTCCAAACTTCTTTATGTGTTTACTGTATGTTTTATATTTAATCAAGTTCTGCTGCTTAAATGTTTTTTTTTATCATTTCTGCCTGTAAATTTCAAAATCTTTAAAAGTTTGTTGCCCAGACAAAGCATATATTTGTTCTAATTCAGTAATTTCTTTAGTTTAAGTTTTGGGGTTTTCAAAAGTTTAAACAATGGGGGAAAGGAGAATTTAAAGTTGTTTTGAGTATGGCATTCGTGTGGGTTCACTGGGCTCTGTGGTGGAAATTGTGTACTCATCCACACTGCACCCGCCCAACTGGTTAAATACCTCTTGAGGTTATAGGAAGCAGGGGTGTGGCGCGGCGTCATGCCATGCCTACGTTTTGCAATTTCTATGCATCGTGAACAGAATATATGAATAATTGACTTTAACATCTATAAAGATTTGAGGACCATTCATAATAAATTTTTATGTTACTCAACGAGAATCAAAATAATCAGTGATTGTTTCCACTGTTCGGAATATAGGCATCAAATCACGATTTTACCAGAATAGAGGAGAGGCTGTATTTAGTAGTCTGTCCTATGTAACGTGAAGCGATGGCTTTGATGCTGTAGCTCGAAGACTACTTGCGTTTCAAAATCAGTGTTTTCAATAGTTTTAGAAACGAATTTCCCATGATTATAGTGAGCTCGCCGATGAGTCTGATGATAGTTAAATTGAAATTATAATATTGCAGCCTAATGCAGATATTGTCACTGATGATGAAGAATTCACTTATGACACCTGCACCAGCATTGAACGTGGTCATGCTATTTTTGACGAAAAGCTTCAAGAAGAAACAACTGGTTCAATTGAAATTCTAAAGGAAAACAATTGAAGCAGAATTTATTTCAACATCTAAATGGACTAATCGTGTGCCGAAATTTTCATCAGCTAACGAATCATTTTACAATGAACATCATCAGATAATAACGATATGATTTAAGGAAAATCACCCTTGGAACTTTTCGAGATGATGGCAGAAAATATGATTGTGCAGGCTGTGGAAGAAAGTAAGAAGTATGCGGGATAGAAAAATATTCACGAATTTTGTCTAAAATTCGAAGAATTCAAACAATTTTTGGGTGGAGTTTTCTACAGTGGATATCACATTTTACCCAGAGAAAAAATGTACTGTGAAAATGCTCCTGATACCAGAACAACGCTTGTTAGTTCGAGCAATGTCAAGAAAGCGATACTTTGATATCGAGAAGTATTTACACTTCAATGACAATACTGCAATTGATACTGATCGCTGCTACAAAGTACGTCCAATTTACACTTTGCTGAACGAAACATTACAACAGTTTGGTGTGTTTTCGAAACATTTAAATATGGATGAAAGAATGGTGCGTTGTTTTGGAAGACATGGATGAAAAATGTACATGAAAAGGAAACCCGTAAAATTTGAAAACAAGCTCTGAATACTCTCATTTTTAGATGGATATACTTTTTATATTATTCCCTATCAAGGAGCACAGAAAGAGAATGGTTCAGAAAACAGTTCTGAAAGGCTTGACAAGGCTATGAAAACAACAAAGAAAGAAAAGAAAACATTATCTCAAACAGTAATGGAAAAGTTGCTGCGTGTTGTAGAAACCTAGCAAAGAACAAAATTTATATGGATAAGTTTTTTACGTCGTATGATCTTTTTGTTTCCCTCAGAGACAAGCGTTTCTCTGCTACAGGAGCAGTTAGAGAGAATATAATGGCAAAATGTCCTTTAAAATCGTCCAAAATTTTGGGGAAGATGGATCGTGGAACATCTAATTGAAAATTTAATTTTAAAAATGAAATTGCAGCACTGCGCTTGAATGACAATCGAGTTCTGTCATTTACCACCAATTTTGAAGGCACTAGATGCTTCACGAAAGTATAGAGAAGGTTAAGATGACGTGCCATTATGTGTTGTTTCGTGTAATAAGTATAAGAATAATGTTGATTTGTTTGACAATCACATGCAAACACATTTTTCATCCATAAAAGGTAAAAGTGGAAAAGTGGTATTGGTTAGCATTCATAATTGCGTTTGTGACATCACTAGTTGCAGCTTGGAAATTTTCATAATTGTTTGCTCCAGAACAAGTTCTAGACCTCCTCGAATTCCGTTCACATATTTCAATATCTTATGTAGGTTGTGTGTACCTAGAAATATAGCAGGCAGGAGTTTGCGCATTCAGCAAAAAAACCCAGATTACATAAAACTGCAAATGTAATTCTTGTAAAAATTAAAATATTAAAGAACGCCGATGTGAGTTTAAAAACGGCACAAAAACCCCTTAACTATTTGTCAAAAATTTAATTTAGGATTTTCTTTTAATGTTTCCTGCCCTTCCATGTAAACTCAGATGTTTCACTGCGAAGCAAGTAGTAGCGGAGTTTACTATCTTCCTATATATAGGACAGCTAGGAAAAAGAAAACCAATACAGTTTTCTTAATTTTTTTTCATTTTATACTGTTGCTTGCTGTCTCATTAGACTGTAATCGAATATTTTTTAAAAATATTAAATTTTTCTTAATGTGGTAAAATATGGGTTCATTCCATTGTCAGTCGGGCACAATCTTTCGCTTAGTATCTGAAATTACGGAGATTATTTATAGCAGTTATTTATACATTATTTATTATATAGGATTATTTATTATAGAATATGTGTTATAACCGACCAAAAATTGATGAAGGAAGTGATTTAAGAATCATTCCGTTTCACAAAAGGTTGATAAGCTTTTGTAACTTCTATCATTTGTTCAACTTTCATCATATTTTTAGATGAAATTATTTATCCAATAATATTACATACGAATTTTAATCTAAATGTCATTTTATGCAATTCCTGCCGAAATTCATTAAAAATGAAATGTAAATATATGTTTGAAATTTATTAGGGATAAGATTGTGGGTTCCGAATTCAGTCACATTAAGCAAACCAGGTCGCAATTGGACGATTGTAGCGAGATATAGAGTTTAAATCTAAATTACATTCTTTGCAATTTCGGATATAATTCACGGAAAATGAAATCAAAGATATGATGAAAGTTCTTCTGAGATGTGATTGTGTCTTGAAAGGCGAGTCACTTAAAGCAAACCTGGTTGAAATCAGACGAAAGAACTACTTTGAAGTCTGACTTGAAAATAAAAATGCAACATTATCAATTTAACGGTTGATAAGTAATAAAAGAAACATTTTCTTAAAAATAGGTTTTCTAA
>BGPR01022670.1:0-25103 GCA_013235015.1 Araneus ventricosus | reverse complement strand
CCTTTCCTGAATATTTTCAACATCCCCATTGTGAATATCCAAAATTCTGGTCACATTACTTTGTTGTTATGCAATTCAGAATGTTAAGTAATTCTACGACTTATATCGAAATGAATTGCTTTAAACTGATAGAATATGTTTCTTTTCAGATGTTTGTTTAATATCTTTTGTATATGTTGACTGGTAATATTCTCTTTCACCTAACTTGAACACATTTCTGAATTATTTTAATAGTTAACTCCGTTTTAGTACATTTTTCCTTGAATTCACTTTTAAAATTTCATATAAAATATAAGTGTGTGTTTTTTTTAAAAATCAAGATATTCATTTTTAATTTAACTAGCTTATTAGATGCTTTCTGTTTTGCACATTTTTAGACAATAGTCGTTCTTTTGTCCATTCCTTTTAACCAATCACTTAAATGTTATGAATAGTCCCGTTGCGAAACATTGTTTTTATATAAATGAATTTTAAACAATTTTGTTAAAAATAATGATGATAAACAAATTTGATAATCTATGTCAAACGGAACATTTTCTAACGGCTTTTTTATACTTTTATACACTTTTTACAGGCAGAAGTACACTTACGATAACTATTGGGGAAAACAAGCGCAATAGTCACCATGCAGATGCAGGCAAGTATATGTTTTGATCCCATGTGACAGACTCTAACAGAGCTGTCAAGCAGTACGTGGTCACCATATACCAATTTTTGTCCGAAAGATAACTTATCCTTCTTTCGGCCAAGTTTTGTGACGTCACAATTTCTTAAATAATGGACAAACAAATGTGCGTTTTAAGTATTTTATTCTTAGCATTAATGCCCACAATATGTCTTTATGTGCTAAATCCATGATGTTTTACATGTTTGTAATTGACTCTTTTTCTCTATATCGTTCGGTTTTCGCAATAGGAACTCTAAGTTCGCAGTTGCCTCAGGGTGGCGCTCTGAGTGGTCTCATATAGTAGCGCATAGCCACTTCATTATATCAAAACGCCATTTATATGACTGTAACGGCAGTCGTTCTGAAATTAAGGGGAATGTAATTTACTTTATTGGGCACCCTGCATATAAAGTGCTAAGTTACGTAGGGTAGAAATTTGAGGTTAATTTCTCTATTGCTCATGGCAACGTCAGTTTAATATTAAAACAAAGCCTATAATCTTCTCATTTTAGGCGTAGTCTTCTATACTCGTTTCGGTATGAAACAACGTTTTCTCTAAAAAAATGAGTTTACAGTGTAGAGTCCATTATATTTCTTACAATATATTTATTTATTTATTTATTCAAAGAAAGCACACTATAGAGGTGACTCCATTTACTGAGTGCATGATCAAAAACATAAAAAAAACACAAACCGAAAAGTGAATTAAAACACAAAGAAATAAAGTAACTGCAGAGAATGCAAGAGTTCAAAGCTCAAAACCACATTAATTATAAAAATGTAAACACATAAATGTTTTAAAATGAAAACACGCTATTAAAAAAGCACCAAAAACACACCGAGGCCCCAAAAGTAGAACACCAAATCAAAAAACCATTAAAAAGCAAAGGTCAAAAGTCAAACACACACGAACACTGGATCAACGTATAAAAATCTTAATATGTATAGTCAAGCGTAAGAAAAGAAAAAAGAAATCGGGTCATGTATTTAAAAGTTGAAAACAATTCGATTTAAAAACAGTAGGAAACATATGATAAATGTCCAATTCTCCAGAGATCCTGTCAAAAGTGTTATAAAAATTATACAACGAGAACCTGTCAATACAATTAAATCTAGAATACACATTAGGAAAAGAACTTTGGTTCCTTAAAGATCTGGCAGGTATAGCGAAATTTATAGTTTGGAATACAAACTAGGTATATTAAACATATCACGTAGACATGAAGAAAATATATCTTGTAAGTAAATCCCATTTTTCTTGTAAAGCAAATATCGCAAGAAATTATTTTGAATTCGCTCAATAATTTCAATTTTATTACGGTAATTGGGATCACAAATAATACTACAATATTCCAGACTGGATCGTACATGAGCGTAGTATAAAACCTTCAGGACAATTTCACTCGAAAATTCCCTAGTTTTGCGCTTAAGAATTCCAAGTCTACAATATGCCTTGGAGACCATGGAATCAATATGTTGCGAAAAATCAAGTTTAGTGTCAAAGATGATACCTAGATCTGTAACTGAATCTGAGCGTGATAAAACAAGATCATTAATTTTATAAACATGAATCAAGGGCTGAGCTTCTCTAGTATAACTACGAATACTACATTTTTCAATGTTCAGGTGTAACTTGTTGACTGTGTACCACTTAAAAAGACAATCAAGGTCACTCTGTAAAACGACAGCATCTAGATTAGAATTCATTGAACTAAACAATTTCAAGTCATCAGCAAATAAAAGACTCTCAGAATACTTAAAAACACTAGTAAGGTCATTAATGAATAAAATAAATAGCAGAGGTCCAATATTAGAGCCCTGTGGGACACCGGAAGTACCCGAGAACTCACGTGAAACAACATTATTGAAATAAACATAGAGTGACCTATTACATAAATAAGAATGAAGCCAATCCGCCAGGTTAACATGAAAACCAAGACCATTCAACTTATTCAAAAGAATGCCAAAATCGATAGAGTCAAAGGCCTTCGAAAAGTAGGTGTAAATAATATGAAGTTGTGAGCTAATTTGAAATCAAGAAATAATCTTATTTGTGAAGCAAAATAAATTAGTGGCAGTTGAAAGTTTAGGAATAAAACCGTGTTGGGATGGAGAAATTAAGGTCTTAACTTGGTAAAAAGCCTTTTATATATGATACTTTCAAAAATCTTAGACATGGGATTTAAAATAGCAATGGGTCGATAATTTTTACAATCCTGTGCATCTCCTTTTTTAAAAACAGGAATATGAAAGACCATGCAATTGAAACTTCGGATGAAATAATTCAAAATAGATCAATTATCAATGAAGCATATTATAGGCTTAGGCGAACCGGAGAACAGTGAGATCATCGTCAAAATAGTCTAAATCAGCGAAGAGCAAATCGTGTTAATTCACAAATTAAGGTGAAATCGTGGAGTATGGCTATGGAAATATGACTGAGGTTTGCAAATTTTATCAAGCTTGATAAACATACAATTATTAGTATGACATGATAAAGTTCCTTACATTTTTGTGCATGTTATCATTTTAGGATCACAGAAGGTCCTTTGCTTAGGTTTTCCTTATCTCACCGACGACGTGAAAACTGAATATGTATCGGTAAAAGTTTCTCCTGACGATTCCAGTTCCATTGAGCTGTGTGCTATTGAATTTTTTGTGAAAGATGGTGAGTCAATATTTCTCCTAATTCATTAATTTTTATACGAGGCCTTTTTTTAAGTTTGGTATATTCGTGAATACTAAGGAAATTTCAAGTACACGTGTAACCATGTTCGCACATAACATAACACCACTCCACGCCCTGCAACTCTAACTTTTAAGGTTATTTAAGCAGTGTAGCGTACATAAATTGGAAGAAAAATCACACCAACGAGGTGGTGACCTCTCTCAAACCTTAGAAAATTCCTCTCACTGCTGCCTAATTATTAAACGCTACAAGTTTACAAAGGTAATCAGGAGCGAGTCCATTAGGATGGACTACTAATCTCCGTTACATTACAAACATTTTTGATTTCACAGAGAATATGGATAAATAAAACATTGAAAATACAAAAAAAAAAGTATTTCACAGGAAATAACTGGACACATGTAATAACTACATGCAATGGAAAAACTGAAAGATGAGAAGAAAATTCCATTCACAAAACATTGAAGTGAGAAATAAATGACAGAGGCTGTCTTTTTCAAACAGCCGCTGATGTTAAAGACGTAGGACTACTTTACTCGAATGACTCTATTGTTTCTCGAAGTTTCTCGGTTTTTCTTTGTTACTTGCGATTCTCTTTTATTTCTCAAAGCTTCTCCGATTCTCTTTGTTACTCGCGATACTCTTTTGTTTCTCGAAGTTACTCGCGATACTCTTGTTTTTAGAAATTACTCGTGATTCTCTTTTGCTTCTCGAAGTTACTCTCAATTCTCTTTTGTTTCTCTGAAATACTAATGTTCGGAAAATTGGCGAAATGAAATGAAACTAAGGTTACAATGAAAGTTGTTTTATTTCTTAATAAAATCTATTACAATGTCAATTCTTTTGTTTTGAATTCTTCAATCGTACGTGGATATGTTACAATATAGAGGATCGCGTCATCAATTAATGCGTATTTTTGCCCAACTTTGCGACTCAGTAGCCGCTGAACTACGATTCCGTTTTTCAATTTTTTTTTTGTAACTTCTGTTGTTACACTTTATCTCCAAAATAACACATTAGTTATGATTTTACCGAAATATAGAGGATCTCCCATACAACGTTTTTTATGGCGTTTTGGAGTGTGAATCAAATTCCTTCCTGAGACCCCAATGGGAGGAATGTAGTCCTACGTTAAAAAACATAAAGAAAAAGTTTTAAATAAATGTTTACAATACAAAGCAATTAGATCTTTAACCCTTTTCTGTTCGGGGCGTGCATTCTTACCTAAACCATCATTGTAAACTACAATATGGCTCAGGATAGTTGACTTTAGATTAGATTAGTTAATGATTCATTTTCAAGCCGAATGAGGAAGAAGTGAATTGTCTGCAAATGAATGCTTCTCTAAAACCGATATTTATAAATCGTAAAATAGAGGAAAAAGAAATTTAAAAAAAGTTTAAAAAATAAATGAATAAAAATAAAAGAAAAAAAAGAAAGAAAGAAATGGAAAGAAAAAGATAGAAAAATTCAACAATAATAAAAAATATACACAAATACGGATAAATGGGCCACACAAAGCTTTAAATTTTGATTTTGAAGAAGAGTTAGTTGTCGGAAACTCTATTTGAAGAAGGAGAAAACGGTTGATATTGGAAGATAGTGCTGAAGAACGACTAAAAGTAGTTCTGTATTTATTAGGGAATGATGGATTGAATAGGAGATGAAGATGAATGTTGATCTCGTGAAACGAGACTGCTCTTTATTCCTTCCATCTCTGAAGAGAGAGGATGGTGTAATGAGGAAGAGTTGAAGATGTAGGATAGACTATCGAAGTTAGGCTGATTTTAAATTCCCTCATCGCAAAAGGAAGGTGATGATAGGCTACAGAAGTTGCTATTTGTGAAAAGGCTGGTCGAAATTTCGGGATTGGGCCGCATGCATTGCACTCCACTGAGAGAAGACAATTGAAGGAAGTTGAAAAGAATTAATTGGGATCTGGACAGAAAAGACCGTTTTCGCTTTAGAGAAGGTAGAGCAAATTGAGGATCTTCCTTCTTGACGTTGAATTGTTGGTTACCGTGTGGAACTAGACTGGCTGATGTTGTTGGCTGGGTAGTGCCAATGGTATGAGGCTGTGATGAGACATTCTGTAGCATAATTTATATGTGTGCCAATTCCGCCACAAAAATAGAATGAGGTTTTGGCAAGGTTGAATCTATGGTGATACGATGGGAAAGGCCCGTGTCCTGAGAAAAACAAAACTTCGTTGCGTGTCCAGTTGATTGGTTGCAATCTAACTTTGGGAATCATGTTAGGAATGAGCCTCCCAGTATCTCTATCTTCCCAAGGCAGTTTCCAGGTTACAATTCATTTTCTGAAGCAGGATTGTTTTGATAAAAGATTTTGGTAACTCGAGTGGTTCATGTTTTTGCTTTTAATATAACAGAAATTATAATTAAATGCAGTTTTGGGTTCAAAATTAAAATGAAATCAATTTGGGAAAATCTTAGCCCCCTTTAAACCAATGTTCTCCTTGGGATGTAGTACAATTAGCCAGCTGAATAAAATGGGCCTGGTCGTGAAAGACCTCCCTAAGTGGATTGTCTGTAAAATGGAAATGGCATGGAGTACAGAGGATGTGAATAATAGACTTAACAGTTATGTATTTAGATAATACTCGGTAACGACTGTCATGTGACAAGTGATATCATTCAGTGACCTTTCTTCTCTCTGCAGATGAATGGTGTGAGCATCCACCAGAGAACTCCATTCCCAATGCCCAGCTGGAAGTGAGTCGAAACAAAGGAGTTCTCCATTGCAACGAAGGCTTCAGGGAGAAAGACGGCAGGGAGGACTATGCAACCTGTGAAAACAACACATGGTCATATCAAAGTTTACAGTGCGTAGGTAAGGAAGGAAAAACGATTTTAAGATAATTCACTTGCCAGAAATGAACATGGCGGATTGGAACTTTTTAAAATGTTGACGAATTATTGTGTTATCGTACTTATCTGTTCCTACTGGTTATTTCGTTCTTATATAAGAAATATAAAGTATTGCAATTCAAAAAAGTGTAAATTTGACATCGAGATTAAATAATTTGTTAGTTTTTTATCAGCCCGAGTCAGGGAAGATCATTTTTTAGTTCTTTCTATCTGTCGATCCGTCTGTCTATTTGTCTGTGAACACGAATCTCTAAAAGGCAGCGACCTAGAAGGATAGAATTTGGCGATATTTGCGCTAAAATTGTAAATTTCCTTCAAATTTTGGACGAAACCTGTGAAAAGAAACTCTGTCTGTCTGTGAGGGCCACGGTGGCGTATTGATAAGATCTCGGTTCTGTGGCAAGAGTGTTCCAGTCAGTGGCGGCTCGTCAGCTCAGAAACAAGCAGTACTGCAAAAGTTGTATAGACCTAAGTTGTAGGAAATTTTGAGCTGAATATTTTGGTATAGGATGATTGTATACAAAACATTGATAGTATTTGAGTTACAAGCAAAAAACTGGGAAAACATTTTCAAGTCTTTTGACTATAACTAAAATTCCAATAAACATTTTTGGTGGCAAATCTCAGATTCGTAATCAGCACCCCACAATCATAAAGGAGCAAAAAATTACAATTACAACTCCTCCACAATTTTATTTAAAAAAACTACTTAATGACTGGGCTACTGAAAAAAATAGCCAAATGAGGAAGTCGTACTAAGCTAGAGCTGCTCCAGGGGCAGCTCTCTGGGTTCTAATTTCAGTGGGAGAAAGGGTTGCTTTTTTTTCTTCCGACTGAGAGCTCCGAGTTGCTCAGAGGACGAATTTCGGTCTTTTAGGAGCGACAAATCGCTCTGCTGCTCTGGTCTGTCTGTCTCTTAGTTGATGATTGATTTTCCTTTTACGTTTTTCATTCCTTTTTCACCATTTTCGTTGATCATTAAACTCTTATAGTGGAAAAGTAAGCCAATTAGAATAAAAAAAGAAAATTCAATGTTTTAAAATAATTTCAGGGGGGACTGCGGCTCTAATGGACGACCCGCCACTGGTTCCAGTTTCGAAACGTGATTTCACTTAAAGTCAACCTAGCATGTGCTGGAGGACGCATATATCTAACTCCATAGTTGTTCGACTAAACAGTCAAATGACCACACCGATCGCCTTATGACTAAACAATTGCACAACTATCGGGTGGAAGCTCAAAAAGCACGGATTTCTCCTGCCCCTGTCATATAGTCGACTGAACACGCACTAAGCGCTAGTCATTAGGGGTTGGGGGTCACGAAAACAACTCTGAAATTATTAACAGTAAGTAATTTTAACAAAAAAATAATTATCATAATTTAAAGAATTTTAATAATTGTAGAACGAATTCCAATAAATAATTTTAACAGAGAAACATGCTCATCACTTTGAATTTAAATATTGTATAATTAAACTTTAATATGAACAGTAAAATTCATAACTAACGTATTCAAAGTTTTTAAACTTTCAGGGTTTTATTTAATATTCTCTGACTGAATGCAATCTAGATCAGAAAACTCCTCGAGAGATTAGAGAACTTTAAAAATTTATTAACAGGAGATCGTTGAGGACGCTAGATACGGACGCATTTAAGTAACGAACACAATTCAGATACATAATCTGTATTAAAAAATTCAGTTTGACCTTCTAATGCATATTGAAAGTAACTGCCATATTTTAACGGAATATTTCTGCTTCAACACAGTAACCTGCCTTAAATTAGAGCGAAATAACCCGGCGTTGAACTCATCGAAATCATGAACCAGAGAGATGCGTACTCTCGACTCTAAGTTGAATACTAAACTGACCAAAGTTTAGTGAAAGAGGGCACGATGAATGATTCATGTTCCCATGAAAATTAAACCATAGTACCGCAACATTAGAATTAAATTTGCCTGCACCCGGAGTAAGGGAGTAATCTTTTTGCTCCTATAAAGAGTTGTCTGGATAAATTTCATCTAAATGTCAAAATATAGCCGTAATAATGTTAACATATCATTTTAGAGACATTCTGCAATTCTGATGTTGGCAATGTAAGAACCTTAGAGGGAGTGTGGAACAGTGATAGCAAAAGCAGTAAATATTCCGTAGGAATGAAAAGGACATTGAAATGCAAACCAGGATACAACAGAGAGGGACATCCACTCACAGTGACATGCGACAAAAATGGAACTTGGACAAGAACAACGGCAACCTGTAAAAGTGAGATGCTTTCTTTTGATTTACACTTTTATTTCACTTGACTTGATTCATGTTTGGAAAACTGTAAATAATGATGTAATTTTTATCTCTAAATACACACAGATTAGATAATGATTTCTCGTCTGGAAAACTTTGAATTCGGACAGATCGAATTAGTCGGATCTCAGCACTTTTTATTTCTTCTAATATCAATTTTACTCTCTTTCTCTTATTGATACTCCTTCTTGCATCATTAACAAATCTTAGAACTCAGGCTACTAATCTTAAGATGAAATGAAATTTGAAAATTTTAATAGTATACATCGGTACATTTTTCTTTGATAAGTTTAAATTACATAATCTAACCTTTTTCCTTTCCGAAGAAACTTCGTAGGTTCCACAGTTAATTAATTAATTCGGTAACGGACCAGGTATCTTGTGATTCTACTAACCATAATGGACCTCCCATCAATGTGACTCCAACAAATGACTAGGTGGACAACCTCGAGAAATTAGATCGTCCGGATTAATTTTCCATGGTATATATCGCCACTCGCTATTAGGAAATAGGGTCTTTATATCTTTAATTCTACTCGATGCAAAAATTGACCGTTCCCCTTTTTCCCTCAACCAATTCAAAGCAATCATGAAATCTCTCAAAAAAATGATCTCCATTTCAGTAAGGTTAAGTGCTTGTTGCACCAAATGTGCCAACCTGACACCAATACAGCATGCCATAAGCTCTAATCTGGGGATATACACCTGTTTTAAAGGAGCCAATCTTGATTTTGCTCTGACAAGTTAAACTTTTACAACTTAGGAACTGTTTGATCTAAGAAATACGCAAGTTGCATATGCCTCTTTGCAGGCGTCAACAAAAACGTGCATCTGAATACTATCGTTAATTTTAAAATAACGCGGAATTTCTATATCTGCAAGTTTATCTACTTCAACCCAACACTTTAGAAAGGGCTTCGCAATATCATCGGGCAAAGGTGAATCACAAGATAATTTTAATTTCCTTGTATTCTGCAACAGTATTTTAGGTGGCAGAGTTGCAGAACATAAAATTCCAAATGTGCCAAACATTTTCCGTACAGCTACCAAATAAATCTTTTACTTATATTAAAATCAGTTTTTAAAGCTTCTACGGAAACATTGCATTCTGAAACATCTCTATCTATATACCATAAGATTCACAACACTTTTATTGTCCTTGTACTCTTAGATATGTATGTACATTCGGCACTACTTTCGCAAATTAAAACAACCACTTGACATATTTCCCTGCCCTTGAAAATAAATTCTTCCTTTTGTCTAACATAGATCACTCTAGCGACACATACTTAGGTATAACATAACATAGAACAAAACATATAAATGAAAATCAACATAAAACCATTGTTTCAACTTTTTGGCCATTTCTGAATCTTCAAGCAAGTATGAAAGTGTCGCAACAAGAAAGGACTCAATGATACATCAAACATCACCCGACAATATCGTTACACAATTTTCTTTTTTTCCGTCGGGTTAACCGGACTATCGTCGTATTTCCTTTAATTATTTGATTTTCGTCTTTGACATAGACTTACGTCTCTCCATAGTGGTCTAAGGGTGTGTCGCGAAAGGAAAAAATTATGTCGCTTTTCGAGGTAAAGTTAAATGCTTATAGCTCCGCAACCAAATAACATAGAGAGTTGGTTTTAGTTTCATTTAACAAAGAAAGGTGGACATTGAAAATTTCAAAAAGAATTTTAGAATCTGAAACTCCGGTTTAGTCACAGTAGAGCTGCAAAGTCGGTGAAAATCATGAAAAGTTTTGATGACGTCACAGTGACCGATGCGTGCGCACGCAGACTAAGGCAATTCATTCATCGATCGCGAGAAATATTACTCAAGAATTGTTAAAATACGTCGAATTTCGTGCTAAAGTTAAACGCTTATAGCTCCACAACGAAATAACATAGAGAGTTGATTTTAGTTTCATTTAACAGAGAAAGGTAGGCATTGAAGATTGCAGAAATAATTTTAGAATTTGTAATAACGGTTTAGTCACAGTCGAATTCTAAAGTTGGTGAATATCGCGAAGAATTTTACATAGAGTCGCATAGTCACACTAGACTAGTAGTCACTATAGACTATAGAGTTAATAGTCACATAGAGCTACTTTAGTCACAGAAAGTCACAGTTGAGTAAGGTAAGTAAGTCTACGACCCTCAATCCCAACAGCCGTTTCGCAGAGACAGCCTCCCGTCATTTTTTTTTTCTTTAAAGTACTCATAGTTCAGTTATATTATTTTCTACTTTCTTTTCAGAAGACAGACCTCAAATGGATTATAGAATTTTAGGTAATATTTTTCTATATTATTCTATCTTTCATTGATTTAAATAATCACTTATTTACTGTTATTGAAAATTCCAAATGTCTATTATTGCCTTTATATTTCCAAAATACTACATCAAATAAATATCCAAACGTTTAAATATCGAATTTGACGATTCCTGGGAAAAAACAGTACATAGAAATTTTGATATATTGGAGACCAGGGCAAGTTGACGATTGTTAACAGTCATTATTTTTAATAAATTCAGTTTTGAGGGTTAGTTTTGGATTAAGTTTTACATCAAATAAACAACCGAACACTTAAATATCGAATTTGAATATTCCTGGAAAAGAGCAATACATAGAAATTTTGATACATAAATACATTACTGGAACTTTTTTATCATTTTCTAACTAAAAAAATTATGCTCGGTTAAATTTTAGGATTAAAGTAAACTTAAAAATTACACAATCAAAGTCAATCAATATTTTTTTTTTTAAATGCAAAAATGTGTATGTAATTTGGATATCTGCTTACAATATACAAAAAAATTTGTACTATTATTAAACAAATAAATAAAATTTTTATTCGTTTTAGTCATATTTTTTATCTCTCTTTTATTTCACACTTAAAGATTTCCGCTAGGTTGCCAATTTCACTATAAGAAATAAACATAAAGTTAAACTGAATTTTAAATAAAAATCTCACACCAAATTATGAAAGGAATTCTTAACACAGAAGCTAAGAATAAAATGTGACACAACACAAGTGATTATTGTTTATTTGTAGATCCGGATTTCTGTGAATTTCTATTGCAGAAAGAAACGATAAAAAGTTTCGTTCTTATTTAATTTATATTTTCCCCTTACGAACAATATTCAAGATGGCCTTTTGATTGCAATAGGTATACATAACTGTTTCCTCACAAAATTTTTACTCGTTCTATAGAAATTTTTTTCTAATAAAAATCCAAGGTTGCTGAGAAAAATTTCATGTATAGAGATTTTCAATTTTTGGAAGTAAGATATATATGGGTTCGCCTGATTTTTTTTCTCATAAAATGAAAAGCCATTAAATTGGAATTATTTTACAGCTATCGTTGTTGGATCTTTGGTTGCCATAACAATCCCCATCTTAGTTGCTGTGAAAATATACTTAAGTTCAAGAAAAAAAGTAGGTTGCTTTTATTTTTTGGGAAAATCATTTGCTTTGGTAACAAAAGTCAACTTCAAAAATTTAGTTAAACTTATCACGATTTTAACTCCTTAATCCCGAGGCTACGCTTTTCATCTAGCCCCTTTAAAACCGAGACTTTGGGGAAGATGAGACATGAATTGGACTCTCCCAACCTGTGAGTGGTCATTTACCCCACTCCCTCCTATATCCTTCCCTTAAAGTGCACGGAAATGGGCTGTGATGGGCAAAGATAATTGGACCCCCTACCGCGATTATTTCCTAAGCAATCTCGGAACCTCACCTCCCCTCAAAAGAATCCAAACGCTTCAGACCGGCCATCGTCGCTGTTAAGGGGAAATTTCTAGACCGCCCTGGACCGCCTTGCTCAGTATGAGAGGGTTAATATGATAATGATTTTATTCAGGACACTTTCTATTAATTGCGTTACGCACGGAATGCAACGCTCTACAGGGCACACCTTTGGACCTAGAGCTACCAAATTTAGTATGAATTTATTTCTTGGATATTAGGTGCTTATCAAGACACTGTTTGTCAAAATTTAATTATAGAAGGGTTGTTTTTAATAAGGTTCATTTTTTAAATGAAAACGAAACGTGTAAAAAGCATTTATTTTCTTATGTTACATACAATTCTCTAACAGTTACAATTAATAAAATTTAATAGATTATTTAAAAAAATTTCTTGAATTAATTAAAAATTAATTAAAGCCTTTATATTATACAGAATGGCGCATATGCAGCATATTCTAATAAATACAAAAACAAACAACAGAAAATTAAAAAATGTTAAAAACAATAGAAAATTAAAAAACATTAAAAATTTATTGGAGAATTTTTGTTGTTTAATTCTTTAGTAATGGTTGGTCAGTTGTAGTAAAATGTATGATGCAATCACTGCATGCTGCTGCGTTTGGCGCGCAAAAAGGTGTATTGTTATCATCGTTGATTACTTCTTCTGTTTCATATTTTTTTCTAGTTTTTCTTCTTTTTTAATGTGTTTTAATTTTTTAACTTTCTATTGTTTTTAACATTTTTTTAATTTTCTATTGTTTTTAACATTTTTTTGATTTTCTATTGTTTGTAAAATTCTCTAAATGTCAACAGAATTTTCCTTGTCGGTTTAAGCATTTATCGTAACGAACAAAGAGTTTTCGGAATATTCCTCGTAAAACTCCGCCGCCTGTTATGGTAGCCAGTTATCCACAGTCTTTTCACATTCTTTACCAGTGTCTCAATGGCTGCCACTCAGGAAGGTATTCAGATAGAGGAAGAGGTGACCCATGAGGCAAAAAGTCCAATATTAAAACACCTGCCTGTCTCAAAACACAGTTGCGGGATTTTGCGATAGGATTGAAGAAAGCCAATTAGAATGCGATTCGATATCGAAGTGTTCCGGACCTTCTTGAACAATCTCACCCATTTTCTCACTTTACTGTCACTCATTGCATTGTCCCCGTACACTCCGCAAATCGAGTGATGCATATCCGCAGCTTGAATGTTTTTGCTGTTAAAAACAGATGACTGACCGTATTTAATAGTTGGCGGGGCGCTCGATTTTCTTAAACATTTTAACCTCACATTACGAAGGGGGAATACAATCGCATCATGAATATAAATGAAGTAAGATTCTGCGAAAAAAAATGCAGAGAGTCTGCACACACGCTCATTCTCACGCACGTGCGAAGTTTGAAAAGGTATTCATAAGCGAACCTTACTTAAAAACAGACCTCGTATTTTGATAAATTAAAAAGTAATCGATATTTTTAAGTTTTCCCTCTATAACTTCAGAGCACGGAGCATATTATTGAGGGGAAAAAACTATTTTTACACCACATTAATATTCAAAAAATTAGCTCTCCGTTTAAACCAATTTTCTTTCCTTGCCGTTCCTTCTTGAATTTGGATAACTTTTTCCGAGATTGATTTGAAACAGAATTTGTTAAATTGCTTTTTATTCTTGTAATGTAGCTTAAATCAATTATATTGTTTTATAAAATCTTTCACTCGTGTGCTATTGCTAATATTGAAAATTCTTTCTTTGAAAATTAATTCCACAGTTGAATTTTTCCCTCTAAATTATATTAACTCTACCTGATCTAACCGACATTGATACAGATAAAAAATATTTTCAAGACTTAAGATAAAACTTTTAAGACTTATAATTTAACTGAACAGTTTTTCGCGGCAACATCTTTCATTTATCTTCGTTCGTTCTCTCCCGTGTTGTCTGATTCCTCGGCTAGCAGTTAAACTCCTCCTTTCCTTTTGTCTCCGCACTTTGAACCACCTGGTACGAATCTTTCAATTCTTCGCACTACATCTTTTTCTTCCTCATCATTGCTAATGCGACAACAGAAGCTCTATCACATCGTAAATTTTATTACCGTTATCCAAATTACCATTTTCTTCTTTTCGGTGTCTGTGTGACTTATCAGGAAAAACCGCATAGTGTTCTTTCATTTCCTCTTAAGGTCCTCTCCCTTCGGTAGGGACCGGTAACAGTAACATTGAATGATTTTACACACTCATTAGGATCATTTAAAAATGTGTTAAAATTAAATGAAGCATCGTATTCAGAGAGCTGCGCAAACATATTGAAACTTGTACATGCGACGGAAAAAAGCGGAAGTAAAAATTCTTCCTCTCTGTTAATATTCAAAGAAAGAAAAACTTTTTATCATAACTGTCGTTAAAACAGGGGAATGAGGGATTTGATAAAACAAGAAATATAGATTTGAATTTATTTACAACAATAGAAAGGATTGTAACAAACTGGTATTACGTTTAAAATTAATTTTGAAATTTTATTTAAGCAGGGTAAAAAGAACTATGTCATATAAACTGGGATTATTAAGGTGATAATGTTTTGCTCTTTAAGATAGTATATAAATCATTTTTTGCTATATATATATATATATATTTCAGAAGTTACTGGCGAAAAGCTGGAAAAAAATTTGAGCATTAGCATAAGTTTCGTGATTTAATTAAATATCTCAAGATATAATTAATTTTAAAATTTAAAAAAAGGGCAATTTATATGCGAACAGACCCTAGTGCAAACTACATGACGATACTGTTCACCGTTTAGGAGGAGTTCTTGTCACAAATAGACCGGTAGAACACCTTTTATTTCAATTCCTACTATTAGTTCACACTCTCCCTATATCTTTTTCAAATTTTGCAATCGATTTTAAACTAACTTCCCGATGAGCTGGAGACTTGAAACTTTAAACATAGCTCAGAACTAGATGACAATGCAATATTAATTATCTTTCTTGTCTGTCTGTTTGTCTGTCATTTCATATTTTGCATGACGCATGCGCAATACGTTTTTTCATTATATCTCGAAAACTATTAATATTACAGACTTGGTTCTTTGTTATATGGATGGCCCACGGGATCATCGAAGCACCTCCATATTTTAACCATATTTGCGCATGCGCAGTACGTTTTTCATTATATATCGAAAACTATTAACATTACAGACTTGGTTCTTGGGCATATGGATGGCCCATAGGATCATCGAAGCACCTCCATATTTCAGCCATATCTTTGCTCATGCGCAGTACAGTTTTCATTATATCTCGAATCACCTAAGTAGGAATTGACTTTAAAATTTTTTTTCATATTACTTGTATTTCTTCCTAGGCCCTATCCCTTCGACAGGAACCGGTATATGTAACCTTGAAAGATTTAACACACTCATTAATATCATTTAAAAATTTGTTAAAATTAAACAAACCATCTCATAGACAGAATTATCAGCAAACGTTATTGGATAACTGTGCAATCATATTAAAAGGGGTATAAGCTACGACATAAAACCGGAAGTAAAAAGCCTAACTTGAAGTTAAATGTCCAAAGAAGGCGATGTTTTTTTATCATAATTTTAACAGTGGCAAAAGCACGTTAATAAAAGATTTGATGAAAGAATAAATTATCTTTAATTTAATTTTATAAGAATAGAAAGCGCAGCGTTGTTACAAATTGTGTTAAAAATAAATTTTTAAATGTTCATTACAATAAGAGAAAAGATTATATCGCAATCAAATTAGTATAATGAAATTAATTTATTGCTCTTTAAGTTGGTATAAAAAAATTCTTTGCGAGAGAAATATTTCAAAAGTTATCGGCGAAAAACACTGAAAATTAACTTAATTTTCGTTATTTAATTAAGTATCTTACGAAGGAATTAGTTTTGAAAGTTGCAATAGCTGATGCAATTAGTCTAAAGGAAGACAAGACAGACCATTTTCAAATCTAAAACATTTTCTTATTACGATATTCCAAACTAGAGGTTCAAATTTAAATTTGTTTCATATGTTCGTTTAATTTCTCTCAATTTTATCCGACAGTTACACACAGACCCTTCCCAGCCAGTTTTTACCCCTATTAATACTATTAATGCAATTGCAAGTTGCTTTGTATATTTTTATATAATGTTTTCCGAATGGTATTAAAACTTTATCTGTGCAAAGATTTCAGTATCCGTAATATCATTTTGACAATTAATTTCATGGACAGTGTCATCTTGTGCGTTAACACCTAGTACAATAACACTCAGTACAATGATGAATTTCTCCATTACCATAATTTCATTTGAGAAACAATAGGAGTTAATATTTTTATTGTTATTCTTATTACTTCCATTATTTTCCAGAATACCGTCTTTATAAAAAAAATAATTAACACCATTTGAATTTTTGATTTGTTTATGAATTAACTCTAGAAACGGGCAATCTCTTATGAAGATATGAAAATTTTTTCCTATCATATTTATAAAGATATCCTAAAAAATTTATAGAAATTTATTAATTTTGCAAATTAATATTTACATCACCCTATGGCAAAGAAATATCATTAGAAAATGTCAAAAATCCTAACTTATTTAAGAAATAATGTTTAATATTGTTTCTTTCTTATTGTTTGTTAAAGAATACTGTGAGTAATTAAATAAAACAAGTGTAATAATTAAACTGGTATGTTTTAGTTCAAATATTGAAGATTAGTTACTGAAACAATTTTTTTACTTATTTTAGATTTATAGGTTTATTCGGCGAAGATAACATCCTCTCTACACATTCTTCCGTTGGTGACCACAGCACAACAAGTCTATCCAAAGCAGAAAACTCTACTGTATATACGAGGGTAAGTCATTAAGTAAGTCATAGAAGATAAGAAAAATAATTTACCATGATAATCACTTGGAAACAATTTTATTTTCAACATAATTTCCACCAATGTTGATGCACTTATCCCATCGTTAGCGCCTCAATTCTAGTTGCATAAATTTCTTTGGGTTGCTGACTCATCCACAGTAGGACTTCGTGTTGAACGTCGTCATCATCTGCAAAGTATTTGCCTCCAAGATGTTATTTTAGTGGACCAAACAGATGAAAATCGCTTGGTGCTAAGTCTGGTTAGTCAGTGCTACAGCATCCACCATACAGCCCAAACTTAGCCCCAAGCGCTTTTCATCTGACGACGACGATGACGACGTTCAACACGAAGTCCTACTGTTGATGAGACAGCAACCCAGAGAATTTTATGCAGCTTGAATTGGGGCGCTGATAAAACGATGGGATAAGTACATCAATCAACATTGGTGGATATTATGTTGAAAAAAAATTCCGATTGATTATCATGGTAAATTATATTTTCTTATCTTCTGTGACTTACTTAATGACTTACCCTAGTATTAAGAAGAGATCAAAGACAACAGAATGACCCCAAGATTCATCATCACAAATCTCCGAAACCAGAAAGAGAGTGTTCGAATCCAGTTGACGATCATTTATCTTATAACACAGCTAATATTAACCGAGTTCCTACAGAAGGCATTTCGAGGACTCCCAAAATCGTCCTCGCTTTACAATTCAATGAAATGGTTTCATTGATATTTTCTAGGAATTCCACAACAGATAAACAGAGGTGAATCACAAATTTGACAATGAAAAAAAAAATTTCAGGATAAAATTTTGAACAATAGTTGGAAGATTCTGAATTAAAGTGGACCATGTCCTTGTTATCCATTTCTGAGAAAACAAAGGTCTGAAAGTTGATCAGCCGCGTTTGAAATAGCTGTGGAATTCTAATTGTTCTTGTTGCCTGGTGGATACGAATTGAAC
The DNA here is from genome assembly GCA_013235015.1 of Araneus ventricosus. Lineage (NCBI taxonomy): Eukaryota > Metazoa > Arthropoda > Arachnida > Araneae > Araneidae > Araneus > Araneus ventricosus. The sequence goes on along the minus strand of BGPR01022670.1, from coordinate 6,968 downwards.
TTTGGACTTGAATCATTATTACACAGAAAATATAACGTTTCTATACTAAATTCAGGCCACAGGGGGTATAACTTTTGACTATGTAGTCATGCCCTTGACAGAAAATTTATCCATATTAGAACTCCTATGGCGAGTGGCCTTCGAGAAAGTTCGCCATTCGAGTTCTCTTCCATTTCTTCCATTCTAATTGTTTTCTTTTATGTGTTTTAATTATTTTAATTATTAGAGCACGATTTTTTTGTTGTTTGATTCTATAGTGATTTGTTGGTTAATTGTAGGACAATATTGTTGATGCAATCACTGGCTACTGCTGCAATGGCGTGCTAGAAGGTGTTATCACTATTGTTTACTTCTTCTGTATTTTTCCTTTTTTGTATTCGATTATCTGCATTTTGTATTTTATTGGAAGTTGCTGCATATGCGCCATTTCATCTGATACAAAAGTTTAATTATTTTTTTAATTTTTAATATCTTTTGTTAAATTATATTAATTGTAACTGTTTCTATACTACCAAGGTGTGTTAGTGCAAAATGGACAGAACAATGACTTGGCTTACTTTAACACAGAGTCCTCCATATACCACCGTGCACTTTTGTATGATTAATAATAAAGAATTTTTTCCTTATAGTTATTAAAAAGTTAATTTTTATTTCCGTTTCAGGCATGCAATGGAATCGTTCTTTTTCTGAATTTTTTGTCTGAAATTTTCATAATGTCATTCAACTCCCGTTACTACTCATTACTGTCTCGTATAGAAAATATACAATGAGGAAGTACTGTAACCGTCAAGAAATTTTTCCTAGAGAGTTTGTTGTCTCTACACATTTCAAATCTCCCTGAGTCCGAAAACATAAATTTTAAGAATTAACCTGCCGGCCGGATTGTCCGTGATGAGCTCGACGGATGAAACGTACGTGATGATGTACGTGATCTTTCTATCAGAATTTTATTCTTGATGAAAGTTTGTGCGAATTTCGTTTACGGGAAGTTTGTCTGTCTACCCGCCAGTGTGCATGCGAATAAGATTCCCAGAAGAGCTTGTTTATGATTTTTTTATAAAATCTATAATATAATCATCGTCCGAAATCTCTAACGTTCAGGAAAGTTGGCTTGGCTACTTGACAATCACACCAACAGCGTGGAATGGCTCGCTCAGAGGGTTTGGGGAACAGGGGGTTCTTAGAATTCGGAGAGTGGTTCGGAGTCCTTGCGGGTTTTGAGAAAGGAAGTGAACTCCCCTTATCTTTGAAAGAGCGTTCCCATAATTTTGAGTCCTCTCTATCCCACTGGTCTTTCCGATGTTTTCTTCCTTTACGTTCTTAATTTTTGAATTGAATATTTAAGAGGAAACTTGTTATCTTAAATGTTATGAAGATTTAGTGATTAGTTTTGATTTGAGTGTTGGAAGCAAAATGGATAGAGAAGATCCCACTGCAAGGAAACGAAGGTTAGCAAGAGAGAGAGAGAGAGATTTACACGATAGGTCGAGACAAAGCCAAGAAACGTTTAAGGGCCGTAGCACACTAGCTTATATTTCGTCACCAAGGGAGAGCAAAACCGCTTCTAGGGCGTTTGAACCGGTTTTATTAGCCCGCAAAGCGAAGATGGGAGCTTTCCAGATGAACGAAAAACATCCATCCAAGTTCATGGGCGTGAATAACTGAACCAATCAGGTTCGACTCGCCAGTGACGTCACTGAAAACTTAGGCGCGATTTTCGGGATACACAGAAGCGTGTTAACATCTTAATTTTTTATTGAAATAAGGTAGATGATCCAGTTTTTGTCACATTAAGAGAAAATTTGAATTGGAATTTTCACAGTGGATGACTGGTTTAAGTTTTTTTAAGTCGTACTGACACTATTCTTTAGTAACTTTTATTGCCTGTTAATTAATGAAATCTTTCTCTGGAAAAATATTATATTTTGAGTTATGAATTTTTAAATAATATATCTTAATTTGTACCAGCTTTGGCCACATAATTATCATAATATATAACAGTGCTGCAGATAATGAATACCATCGTAGAAGAAGAGAGGGAGAAACTCAAGACGAGAGGCAAAAACGCCTTGCATTTTTTTTTTCAGAATACCGTGAACGCATTCAACAGCAACAATGTCAGGATATTGTAAATCAATCTCTTTATTTTTGTGAAAGTCAGGTTGAAGCACAGCACTGTTAATGACACAGAAGGAAAGTTAGTGTCAATTGATTCATCAGTTCTGTTTTTCATGCCTTTTTTATTTCTTAATCACTCTAGCAATCTAAATGAGATTTTCTTCAACAACTTTCGTTAGTAAATCTGTTACAATCAGATCTGAAATATTATTGGCAAGCCAAAAGCCCATCTGAGACGGGCACAAATCTTCTAGTTTAGTATATAGTTTTATCGTCAGCCTTGCAGATGTGTAACAAATTTTGGACAAAATCCGACAGCGGGATGACCGGCTCTCGGTGGGTCTGTTCGCTTGTATGGGAATGCGCTACGACTTAGATAAATAAAATTTGGTTTGAGGTCAATTTGGTTTAGCTTCTCTATAAGAGCAATGGAAATTCTGCTCTATGCAATACCGATATCTTTCTAAATCTTAATGTTATTCGACTGGAATTTTTGCGAAAGCTGCCCTATGTATCTGGCTTCCAAATTATAAAAAAATGTTATACTATGTTTCGCACTTGCGGATTAAATTAATTATTTAATTATTACTATTACGATTAATTATTTACTACAATTATACACATATTTCCACTTATATTCAAAGTATTTACTTTAGATTTCAACACTGATGTATTCCCTGACGTATTGTCACTTATTATGTATGTTTCATATAATTTGGTAGAAAAAATATATATGTTGAAAGCAAATATTCGAAAAAAATTGAGATTTTAAAAAAACCTTTATATCTTCCCGAATATACATGCTATTTTTTAAAAAATACTGGCCGCTCTCGCCTCCCTCCGGGTGGGTCCACGGCCACCACCCATTTTTCACAGCACTACACCTGCCACCTCACTGCTTCGAGGCTCTCAGTCACTACTTTTTTCACTTCAGCATGAAGATCAGTGGAACAGACCATAAAACCATAGTAGATTTCATATTCTTTGTAGAAAACAGATTCCTTTAAAATTGTAAAATCTTTCAATAAACCTCATCTAGTTGTAATGATTTGTATAAATTTTTCACGAATTTCGGCATAAAAGCCTTCAGATCCATAAATACAGAATGAAATCGCCCTAACTAAATAGTTTCCATCACCTACACTAGGTATTTTACGATATTTTTGATACGCCATTGTAATGTAGCTGTTGGGCTCTATATTTTTAATATAATATGGTAAACCCCTCCGAAATTCGCCAGCCCCAATCACTAGACCGATTTTGACATTTTTTTTTCATTTGAAAGGTTATGACGTCTAGATATGTCATCAAGGGCCGTCGTCCCGCCCCCCCCCCTCCATTTTCGAACGAAATCGAAAAAACACTTCTCCTCTGTTCATTGTGTATGGGTAAATCTTGTATAAATTCCCCAGTCCCAACCACCTAACCTATTTCGACAATTTTTATTTTATATGAAAGCTTGTAATGTCTAGATATGTCATCAAGGGTCGCCTGTCTCCCACCCACCCATTTTCGAACAAAATCGAAAAAACTATTACCTAGTGTGTATTGTCTATGGGGAAAAACCTTTGGACAGTTCGCCAACAACAACCACCCGACGGATTTTGACATTTTTATTTCATATGAAAGCTTATGACGCCTAGATATGTCATCAAAGGTCGTCTTCCCCCCCCCCCCCCCCCAACCCCCATTTCCAAACGAAATCGAAAAAACATGTAGATAATGTATGGTGGAGAAGTGTTTTTTCTCTTTCGTTCAAAAATAGGGGTTGGAGGAGGGCAGGCGACCCATGATGACATATCTAGACGTCAAAAACCTTTCAATTAAAAAGAAATGTCGAAATCCGTCAGATGGTTGTTGCTGGCGAAATGTCCAAAGATTTTTCTCCATAGAGAATGTACAGCGGGAAAGAGTTTTTTCGATTTCGTTCGAAATTGGGGTTGGGTGGGGGGCAGGTGACGCTTGATGATAGATCTAGACGTCATAAACTTTCAAATGAAAAAAAATGTCAAAATCGGTGGAGTGGTTTAGGCTGGCGCACTCGGTGCAGGTTTTTTTACCAAATTATTTTAAATATATAGATATTTAAGTATTGTGCAAAGGTAACAAAACCTTTGATGAAACTTTCAAATTAATACCAGCTTTCTGTGAAACATGGTTAGCAAAATATTTTTTTATCTTCATCACTTTCCAGTTGGCCCCCTCTTTACGAAATCTTCACTGTAAGATAGTTTCAACTATTTAGTTAGTCAATGCCACGCCGAATTGCTGCTGCACTTAGCCGGGAAAAAGGAGTTCCTACACGACATTAGAATGCATTTTATGACTTTTGGCACTTCATTATATGTTTTCAGCTAGGAAGGCACAATTTACGTTGATTTTTCCAAAGCCAATGTTTTCACACAAATTCCCACATTATTTTATGAAACTTTGTAACTGGAAGCATATTTTTGGGTGCAAAATTTCAGGAAATAAATACTAGTTCCACTTTTTTGGGACGCCCTGTATGTAAGTATGTATGTTTGTTCCAGCGTCACTTCCGAAGGGCTAATCCAATTTTGATGAAACTTGGTACACAGGTTTCTCATTAGCCGACTTGAAATACTGAAGGGGTAAATAAGCCGTAACCCAGTCCATGAGGATAAGGTGGGTCAAAGTTTCCAAAATAGATATATCAAATAGGCCTATTGACATGCTTGGCAATTTTACTGAAATTTAGTATGAATGTTCCCCTCTATATGACTTGATGTAATGTAGGTGTATATAATCCCTAGACAAAACCCTCAGGTTAGGACGGGGAAAAGTCTCCAAAATACATGTTACCAATAGGCCGATTGACTCGCATGATGATTTCTATGAAATTTGGTACCCAAACTTCTAATTAGCCAACTAAAAATACCATTAAGGTAAATAAACGCTAATCCAATCCATTAGGGTAGTGTAGGGCGAAGTCTCTAAAATACATTTAATAAATGCGCAGATTGGCATAAATTTGATATAGCTGGCTTATAAGCTGACTAAAAGAAATGCAGGGGTAAATAAATGCCAATCCAATCCCTCAGAGTAGGGGGGATAAAATCGTCAAAATACATGTAAAGCCTTGAGCCGACTGACATTTTGTTGAATATGGCATGGGAGATTTTGATTAATTTTGGTACATATGTTTATAACTAGCCAACTAAAAATTTTGTAGGTGTAAGAATTCACTTGCAGCATGTAGAAATTGTCTCACTAGATATAAATGGCGAGTGTGACAGCCTGAATTATGACGAATTTTATTTCAAAATGTGTCTCCCGAAATTCGTTATTCGCGAATTCTTATTGTTTCAGAATGATTGATGCTTTAACCACTGTTTAATTGGTTTTTGATTTATTAAGAATAAATTTAAATAATGTGATAAATTTTTTGTTGTGGTGAGTGTAACATCTTTTGCAAGAGAGGTTCTAGTAAAAAGTATGCGTTTTCTTAAAAATTTATCTTTCTTTCCGATTAGTAACTCCCGAGTCCTCGTTCACCGCTTGGATCCTTTACTAATTCTTAAACTATTATAATTTTCGTAAAGGGCAACGACTATATTTCCCAACGTTTTTAAACAGTTGTTCCAGAAAAAAGAAAAGCTTTTCCTGACACCTACCTTTTTAAAAAAGGGTATAAAAGAACATATTTGTGAATATTTTAAAACAGAAAACAATAAAAAAAACTGTCCTTAATCTTTTAAAGACTTTAAATTGAATCAGAGAAATGAAAACCCTATCAAATTTATATAATAGACAAAACGTCACATAGCAACACTATCTAATCCTGATTGTTTGGCCTTCTTTCAGATTTCCAAAAACAATATCCAGATCTTCTTCTTATAAAGGCACAATTGGATCATTATTGAATCTATAAAAGTTATAACTGAACTTATCAACTGGATAGAAAAATAATCAGATAATATTTTGATTCTGTTCTGCAAACTGGAGTTTGAGACATTATCAACTTTTCTCACGATTTAAAATTGGAGTTACAAAAAGTAAAACTTTTAAATATTAGAATTTTGTATCTTTTTTTTAAAAAAAGGTAAAAATTCATTTACTTATAATGTCTGTGAATTTAATAAAAAAAAGAAAATATTTAAACGGAATGGAGACCGCGGTAGCCTAGTGATAAGGTCTCGACTTTGTGGCCGGAGGGCTATATGTTCGAAATCCGAAGATATGTCATGTACTGGCCTGTTGCATAATTAAATTAACAGTTTACAAGATTATAAAAAATTTACAAATTAAATTGCAGTATGTAATTGTTTAGGTGAAAAAACAATAAAAACACATGATGAGAAGAACGTCACTAAATGCAAGGTGCTGAAATTGTAAGAAAACTAGCGGGAATGGTCTCCCCAAAATTTTCTCGTATCCACCCTAACAAGGGTGGGGGAAAATATATCAAGAGCCAGTAACATGCGCCATTCCCTAACACAGGCGGGTAAAAACGCTCGAATCTATCGCGCCTTTTAATTACGTCATAGAATGGTGAAACCGAATATGCAATTTGAACACCTTTTTTTCAATCGATTGAAACGAATATTGGGCACGGATCTACAATTAATGTTAGCAGACCTCATAGCAATTTTTTATTTATTTAAATCATATGGTTAAGGAGTTATTGTGTTTACAAGTATGAGATTATACAGAAAGACAGTCAACTCTTCAATGGAAGTGATCCAAAATTTGATACGAACCTACATTTCTGATGATAAAACTCTGTACCAAATTTTATCCAAGATGTTGTGCGGCATTTAAAATATCTTAGCAATATCGTGGATATATCGTAAAATATCCTGTGCAAATAGGTAACGAGCCGAGGCACG
>BGPR01022669.1:0-25103 GCA_013235015.1 Araneus ventricosus | reverse complement strand
CCTTTCCTGAATATTTTCAACATCCCCATTGTGAATATCCAAAATTCTGGTCACATTACTTTGTTGTTATGCAATTCAGAATGTTAAGTAATTCTACGACTTATATCGAAATGAATTGCTTTAAACTGATAGAATATGTTTCTTTTCAGATGTTTGTTTAATATCTTTTGTATATGTTGACTGGTAATATTCTCTTTCACCTAACTTGAACACATTTCTGAATTATTTTAATAGTTAACTCCGTTTTAGTACATTTTTCCTTGAATTCACTTTTAAAATTTCATATAAAATATAAGTGTGTGTTTTTTTTAAAAATCAAGATATTCATTTTTAATTTAACTAGCTTATTAGATGCTTTCTGTTTTGCACATTTTTAGACAATAGTCGTTCTTTTGTCCATTCCTTTTAACCAATCACTTAAATGTTATGAATAGTCCCGTTGCGAAACATTGTTTTTATATAAATGAATTTTAAACAATTTTGTTAAAAATAATGATGATAAACAAATTTGATAATCTATGTCAAACGGAACATTTTCTAACGGCTTTTTTATACTTTTATACACTTTTTACAGGCAGAAGTACACTTACGATAACTATTGGGGAAAACAAGCGCAATAGTCACCATGCAGATGCAGGCAAGTATATGTTTTGATCCCATGTGACAGACTCTAACAGAGCTGTCAAGCAGTACGTGGTCACCATATACCAATTTTTGTCCGAAAGATAACTTATCCTTCTTTCGGCCAAGTTTTGTGACGTCACAATTTCTTAAATAATGGACAAACAAATGTGCGTTTTAAGTATTTTATTCTTAGCATTAATGCCCACAATATGTCTTTATGTGCTAAATCCATGATGTTTTACATGTTTGTAATTGACTCTTTTTCTCTATATCGTTCGGTTTTCGCAATAGGAACTCTAAGTTCGCAGTTGCCTCAGGGTGGCGCTCTGAGTGGTCTCATATAGTAGCGCATAGCCACTTCATTATATCAAAACGCCATTTATATGACTGTAACGGCAGTCGTTCTGAAATTAAGGGGAATGTAATTTACTTTATTGGGCACCCTGCATATAAAGTGCTAAGTTACGTAGGGTAGAAATTTGAGGTTAATTTCTCTATTGCTCATGGCAACGTCAGTTTAATATTAAAACAAAGCCTATAATCTTCTCATTTTAGGCGTAGTCTTCTATACTCGTTTCGGTATGAAACAACGTTTTCTCTAAAAAAATGAGTTTACAGTGTAGAGTCCATTATATTTCTTACAATATATTTATTTATTTATTTATTCAAAGAAAGCACACTATAGAGGTGACTCCATTTACTGAGTGCATGATCAAAAACATAAAAAAAACACAAACCGAAAAGTGAATTAAAACACAAAGAAATAAAGTAACTGCAGAGAATGCAAGAGTTCAAAGCTCAAAACCACATTAATTATAAAAATGTAAACACATAAATGTTTTAAAATGAAAACACGCTATTAAAAAAGCACCAAAAACACACCGAGGCCCCAAAAGTAGAACACCAAATCAAAAAACCATTAAAAAGCAAAGGTCAAAAGTCAAACACACACGAACACTGGATCAACGTATAAAAATCTTAATATGTATAGTCAAGCGTAAGAAAAGAAAAAAGAAATCGGGTCATGTATTTAAAAGTTGAAAACAATTCGATTTAAAAACAGTAGGAAACATATGATAAATGTCCAATTCTCCAGAGATCCTGTCAAAAGTGTTATAAAAATTATACAACGAGAACCTGTCAATACAATTAAATCTAGAATACACATTAGGAAAAGAACTTTGGTTCCTTAAAGATCTGGCAGGTATAGCGAAATTTATAGTTTGGAATACAAACTAGGTATATTAAACATATCACGTAGACATGAAGAAAATATATCTTGTAAGTAAATCCCATTTTTCTTGTAAAGCAAATATCGCAAGAAATTATTTTGAATTCGCTCAATAATTTCAATTTTATTACGGTAATTGGGATCACAAATAATACTACAATATTCCAGACTGGATCGTACATGAGCGTAGTATAAAACCTTCAGGACAATTTCACTCGAAAATTCCCTAGTTTTGCGCTTAAGAATTCCAAGTCTACAATATGCCTTGGAGACCATGGAATCAATATGTTGCGAAAAATCAAGTTTAGTGTCAAAGATGATACCTAGATCTGTAACTGAATCTGAGCGTGATAAAACAAGATCATTAATTTTATAAACATGAATCAAGGGCTGAGCTTCTCTAGTATAACTACGAATACTACATTTTTCAATGTTCAGGTGTAACTTGTTGACTGTGTACCACTTAAAAAGACAATCAAGGTCACTCTGTAAAACGACAGCATCTAGATTAGAATTCATTGAACTAAACAATTTCAAGTCATCAGCAAATAAAAGACTCTCAGAATACTTAAAAACACTAGTAAGGTCATTAATGAATAAAATAAATAGCAGAGGTCCAATATTAGAGCCCTGTGGGACACCGGAAGTACCCGAGAACTCACGTGAAACAACATTATTGAAATAAACATAGAGTGACCTATTACATAAATAAGAATGAAGCCAATCCGCCAGGTTAACATGAAAACCAAGACCATTCAACTTATTCAAAAGAATGCCAAAATCGATAGAGTCAAAGGCCTTCGAAAAGTAGGTGTAAATAATATGAAGTTGTGAGCTAATTTGAAATCAAGAAATAATCTTATTTGTGAAGCAAAATAAATTAGTGGCAGTTGAAAGTTTAGGAATAAAACCGTGTTGGGATGGAGAAATTAAGGTCTTAACTTGGTAAAAAGCCTTTTATATATGATACTTTCAAAAATCTTAGACATGGGATTTAAAATAGCAATGGGTCGATAATTTTTACAATCCTGTGCATCTCCTTTTTTAAAAACAGGAATATGAAAGACCATGCAATTGAAACTTCGGATGAAATAATTCAAAATAGATCAATTATCAATGAAGCATATTATAGGCTTAGGCGAACCGGAGAACAGTGAGATCATCGTCAAAATAGTCTAAATCAGCGAAGAGCAAATCGTGTTAATTCACAAATTAAGGTGAAATCGTGGAGTATGGCTATGGAAATATGACTGAGGTTTGCAAATTTTATCAAGCTTGATAAACATACAATTATTAGTATGACATGATAAAGTTCCTTACATTTTTGTGCATGTTATCATTTTAGGATCACAGAAGGTCCTTTGCTTAGGTTTTCCTTATCTCACCGACGACGTGAAAACTGAATATGTATCGGTAAAAGTTTCTCCTGACGATTCCAGTTCCATTGAGCTGTGTGCTATTGAATTTTTTGTGAAAGATGGTGAGTCAATATTTCTCCTAATTCATTAATTTTTATACGAGGCCTTTTTTTAAGTTTGGTATATTCGTGAATACTAAGGAAATTTCAAGTACACGTGTAACCATGTTCGCACATAACATAACACCACTCCACGCCCTGCAACTCTAACTTTTAAGGTTATTTAAGCAGTGTAGCGTACATAAATTGGAAGAAAAATCACACCAACGAGGTGGTGACCTCTCTCAAACCTTAGAAAATTCCTCTCACTGCTGCCTAATTATTAAACGCTACAAGTTTACAAAGGTAATCAGGAGCGAGTCCATTAGGATGGACTACTAATCTCCGTTACATTACAAACATTTTTGATTTCACAGAGAATATGGATAAATAAAACATTGAAAATACAAAAAAAAAAGTATTTCACAGGAAATAACTGGACACATGTAATAACTACATGCAATGGAAAAACTGAAAGATGAGAAGAAAATTCCATTCACAAAACATTGAAGTGAGAAATAAATGACAGAGGCTGTCTTTTTCAAACAGCCGCTGATGTTAAAGACGTAGGACTACTTTACTCGAATGACTCTATTGTTTCTCGAAGTTTCTCGGTTTTTCTTTGTTACTTGCGATTCTCTTTTATTTCTCAAAGCTTCTCCGATTCTCTTTGTTACTCGCGATACTCTTTTGTTTCTCGAAGTTACTCGCGATACTCTTGTTTTTAGAAATTACTCGTGATTCTCTTTTGCTTCTCGAAGTTACTCTCAATTCTCTTTTGTTTCTCTGAAATACTAATGTTCGGAAAATTGGCGAAATGAAATGAAACTAAGGTTACAATGAAAGTTGTTTTATTTCTTAATAAAATCTATTACAATGTCAATTCTTTTGTTTTGAATTCTTCAATCGTACGTGGATATGTTACAATATAGAGGATCGCGTCATCAATTAATGCGTATTTTTGCCCAACTTTGCGACTCAGTAGCCGCTGAACTACGATTCCGTTTTTCAATTTTTTTTTTGTAACTTCTGTTGTTACACTTTATCTCCAAAATAACACATTAGTTATGATTTTACCGAAATATAGAGGATCTCCCATACAACGTTTTTTATGGCGTTTTGGAGTGTGAATCAAATTCCTTCCTGAGACCCCAATGGGAGGAATGTAGTCCTACGTTAAAAAACATAAAGAAAAAGTTTTAAATAAATGTTTACAATACAAAGCAATTAGATCTTTAACCCTTTTCTGTTCGGGGCGTGCATTCTTACCTAAACCATCATTGTAAACTACAATATGGCTCAGGATAGTTGACTTTAGATTAGATTAGTTAATGATTCATTTTCAAGCCGAATGAGGAAGAAGTGAATTGTCTGCAAATGAATGCTTCTCTAAAACCGATATTTATAAATCGTAAAATAGAGGAAAAAGAAATTTAAAAAAAGTTTAAAAAATAAATGAATAAAAATAAAAGAAAAAAAAGAAAGAAAGAAATGGAAAGAAAAAGATAGAAAAATTCAACAATAATAAAAAATATACACAAATACGGATAAATGGGCCACACAAAGCTTTAAATTTTGATTTTGAAGAAGAGTTAGTTGTCGGAAACTCTATTTGAAGAAGGAGAAAACGGTTGATATTGGAAGATAGTGCTGAAGAACGACTAAAAGTAGTTCTGTATTTATTAGGGAATGATGGATTGAATAGGAGATGAAGATGAATGTTGATCTCGTGAAACGAGACTGCTCTTTATTCCTTCCATCTCTGAAGAGAGAGGATGGTGTAATGAGGAAGAGTTGAAGATGTAGGATAGACTATCGAAGTTAGGCTGATTTTAAATTCCCTCATCGCAAAAGGAAGGTGATGATAGGCTACAGAAGTTGCTATTTGTGAAAAGGCTGGTCGAAATTTCGGGATTGGGCCGCATGCATTGCACTCCACTGAGAGAAGACAATTGAAGGAAGTTGAAAAGAATTAATTGGGATCTGGACAGAAAAGACCGTTTTCGCTTTAGAGAAGGTAGAGCAAATTGAGGATCTTCCTTCTTGACGTTGAATTGTTGGTTACCGTGTGGAACTAGACTGGCTGATGTTGTTGGCTGGGTAGTGCCAATGGTATGAGGCTGTGATGAGACATTCTGTAGCATAATTTATATGTGTGCCAATTCCGCCACAAAAATAGAATGAGGTTTTGGCAAGGTTGAATCTATGGTGATACGATGGGAAAGGCCCGTGTCCTGAGAAAAACAAAACTTCGTTGCGTGTCCAGTTGATTGGTTGCAATCTAACTTTGGGAATCATGTTAGGAATGAGCCTCCCAGTATCTCTATCTTCCCAAGGCAGTTTCCAGGTTACAATTCATTTTCTGAAGCAGGATTGTTTTGATAAAAGATTTTGGTAACTCGAGTGGTTCATGTTTTTGCTTTTAATATAACAGAAATTATAATTAAATGCAGTTTTGGGTTCAAAATTAAAATGAAATCAATTTGGGAAAATCTTAGCCCCCTTTAAACCAATGTTCTCCTTGGGATGTAGTACAATTAGCCAGCTGAATAAAATGGGCCTGGTCGTGAAAGACCTCCCTAAGTGGATTGTCTGTAAAATGGAAATGGCATGGAGTACAGAGGATGTGAATAATAGACTTAACAGTTATGTATTTAGATAATACTCGGTAACGACTGTCATGTGACAAGTGATATCATTCAGTGACCTTTCTTCTCTCTGCAGATGAATGGTGTGAGCATCCACCAGAGAACTCCATTCCCAATGCCCAGCTGGAAGTGAGTCGAAACAAAGGAGTTCTCCATTGCAACGAAGGCTTCAGGGAGAAAGACGGCAGGGAGGACTATGCAACCTGTGAAAACAACACATGGTCATATCAAAGTTTACAGTGCGTAGGTAAGGAAGGAAAAACGATTTTAAGATAATTCACTTGCCAGAAATGAACATGGCGGATTGGAACTTTTTAAAATGTTGACGAATTATTGTGTTATCGTACTTATCTGTTCCTACTGGTTATTTCGTTCTTATATAAGAAATATAAAGTATTGCAATTCAAAAAAGTGTAAATTTGACATCGAGATTAAATAATTTGTTAGTTTTTTATCAGCCCGAGTCAGGGAAGATCATTTTTTAGTTCTTTCTATCTGTCGATCCGTCTGTCTATTTGTCTGTGAACACGAATCTCTAAAAGGCAGCGACCTAGAAGGATAGAATTTGGCGATATTTGCGCTAAAATTGTAAATTTCCTTCAAATTTTGGACGAAACCTGTGAAAAGAAACTCTGTCTGTCTGTGAGGGCCACGGTGGCGTATTGATAAGATCTCGGTTCTGTGGCAAGAGTGTTCCAGTCAGTGGCGGCTCGTCAGCTCAGAAACAAGCAGTACTGCAAAAGTTGTATAGACCTAAGTTGTAGGAAATTTTGAGCTGAATATTTTGGTATAGGATGATTGTATACAAAACATTGATAGTATTTGAGTTACAAGCAAAAAACTGGGAAAACATTTTCAAGTCTTTTGACTATAACTAAAATTCCAATAAACATTTTTGGTGGCAAATCTCAGATTCGTAATCAGCACCCCACAATCATAAAGGAGCAAAAAATTACAATTACAACTCCTCCACAATTTTATTTAAAAAAACTACTTAATGACTGGGCTACTGAAAAAAATAGCCAAATGAGGAAGTCGTACTAAGCTAGAGCTGCTCCAGGGGCAGCTCTCTGGGTTCTAATTTCAGTGGGAGAAAGGGTTGCTTTTTTTTCTTCCGACTGAGAGCTCCGAGTTGCTCAGAGGACGAATTTCGGTCTTTTAGGAGCGACAAATCGCTCTGCTGCTCTGGTCTGTCTGTCTCTTAGTTGATGATTGATTTTCCTTTTACGTTTTTCATTCCTTTTTCACCATTTTCGTTGATCATTAAACTCTTATAGTGGAAAAGTAAGCCAATTAGAATAAAAAAAGAAAATTCAATGTTTTAAAATAATTTCAGGGGGGACTGCGGCTCTAATGGACGACCCGCCACTGGTTCCAGTTTCGAAACGTGATTTCACTTAAAGTCAACCTAGCATGTGCTGGAGGACGCATATATCTAACTCCATAGTTGTTCGACTAAACAGTCAAATGACCACACCGATCGCCTTATGACTAAACAATTGCACAACTATCGGGTGGAAGCTCAAAAAGCACGGATTTCTCCTGCCCCTGTCATATAGTCGACTGAACACGCACTAAGCGCTAGTCATTAGGGGTTGGGGGTCACGAAAACAACTCTGAAATTATTAACAGTAAGTAATTTTAACAAAAAAATAATTATCATAATTTAAAGAATTTTAATAATTGTAGAACGAATTCCAATAAATAATTTTAACAGAGAAACATGCTCATCACTTTGAATTTAAATATTGTATAATTAAACTTTAATATGAACAGTAAAATTCATAACTAACGTATTCAAAGTTTTTAAACTTTCAGGGTTTTATTTAATATTCTCTGACTGAATGCAATCTAGATCAGAAAACTCCTCGAGAGATTAGAGAACTTTAAAAATTTATTAACAGGAGATCGTTGAGGACGCTAGATACGGACGCATTTAAGTAACGAACACAATTCAGATACATAATCTGTATTAAAAAATTCAGTTTGACCTTCTAATGCATATTGAAAGTAACTGCCATATTTTAACGGAATATTTCTGCTTCAACACAGTAACCTGCCTTAAATTAGAGCGAAATAACCCGGCGTTGAACTCATCGAAATCATGAACCAGAGAGATGCGTACTCTCGACTCTAAGTTGAATACTAAACTGACCAAAGTTTAGTGAAAGAGGGCACGATGAATGATTCATGTTCCCATGAAAATTAAACCATAGTACCGCAACATTAGAATTAAATTTGCCTGCACCCGGAGTAAGGGAGTAATCTTTTTGCTCCTATAAAGAGTTGTCTGGATAAATTTCATCTAAATGTCAAAATATAGCCGT
This sequence comes from Araneus ventricosus, assembly GCA_013235015.1. Taxonomy (NCBI): domain Eukaryota; kingdom Metazoa; phylum Arthropoda; class Arachnida; order Araneae; family Araneidae; genus Araneus; species Araneus ventricosus. Next base: position 16,817 of record BGPR01022669.1, on the reverse strand, counting down.
AATAATGTTAACATATCATTTTAGAGACATTCTGCAATTCTGATGTTGGCAATGTAAGAACCTTAGAGGGAGTGTGGAACAGTGATAGCAAAAGCAGTAAATATTCCGTAGGAATGAAAAGGACATTGAAATGCAAACCAGGATACAACAGAGAGGGACATCCACTCACAGTGACATGCGACAAAAATGGAACTTGGACAAGAACAACGGCAACCTGTAAAAGTGAGATGCTTTCTTTTGATTTACACTTTTATTTCACTTGACTTGATTCATGTTTGGAAAACTGTAAATAATGATGTAATTTTTATCTCTAAATACACACAGATTAGATAATGATTTCTCGTCTGGAAAACTTTGAATTCGGACAGATCGAATTAGTCGGATCTCAGCACTTTTTATTTCTTCTAATATCAATTTTACTCTCTTTCTCTTATTGATACTCCTTCTTGCATCATTAACAAATCTTAGAACTCAGGCTACTAATCTTAAGATGAAATGAAATTTGAAAATTTTAATAGTATACATCGGTACATTTTTCTTTGATAAGTTTAAATTACATAATCTAACCTTTTTCCTTTCCGAAGAAACTTCGTAGGTTCCACAGTTAATTAATTAATTCGGTAACGGACCAGGTATCTTGTGATTCTACTAACCATAATGGACCTCCCATCAATGTGACTCCAACAAATGACTAGGTGGACAACCTCGAGAAATTAGATCGTCCGGATTAATTTTCCATGGTATATATCGCCACTCGCTATTAGGAAATAGGGTCTTTATATCTTTAATTCTACTCGATGCAAAAATTGACCGTTCCCCTTTTTCCCTCAACCAATTCAAAGCAATCATGAAATCTCTCAAAAAAATGATCTCCATTTCAGTAAGGTTAAGTGCTTGTTGCACCAAATGTGCCAACCTGACACCAATACAGCATGCCATAAGCTCTAATCTGGGGATATACACCTGTTTTAAAGGAGCCAATCTTGATTTTGCTCTGACAAGTTAAACTTTTACAACTTAGGAACTGTTTGATCTAAGAAATACGCAAGTTGCATATGCCTCTTTGCAGGCGTCAACAAAAACGTGCATCTGAATACTATCGTTAATTTTAAAATAACGCGGAATTTCTATATCTGCAAGTTTATCTACTTCAACCCAACACTTTAGAAAGGGCTTCGCAATATCATCGGGCAAAGGTGAATCACAAGATAATTTTAATTTCCTTGTATTCTGCAACAGTATTTTAGGTGGCAGAGTTGCAGAACATAAAATTCCAAATGTGCCAAACATTTTCCGTACAGCTACCAAATAAATCTTTTACTTATATTAAAATCAGTTTTTAAAGCTTCTACGGAAACATTGCATTCTGAAACATCTCTATCTATATACCATAAGATTCACAACACTTTTATTGTCCTTGTACTCTTAGATATGTATGTACATTCGGCACTACTTTCGCAAATTAAAACAACCACTTGACATATTTCCCTGCCCTTGAAAATAAATTCTTCCTTTTGTCTAACATAGATCACTCTAGCGACACATACTTAGGTATAACATAACATAGAACAAAACATATAAATGAAAATCAACATAAAACCATTGTTTCAACTTTTTGGCCATTTCTGAATCTTCAAGCAAGTATGAAAGTGTCGCAACAAGAAAGGACTCAATGATACATCAAACATCACCCGACAATATCGTTACACAATTTTCTTTTTTTCCGTCGGGTTAACCGGACTATCGTCGTATTTCCTTTAATTATTTGATTTTCGTCTTTGACATAGACTTACGTCTCTCCATAGTGGTCTAAGGGTGTGTCGCGAAAGGAAAAAATTATGTCGCTTTTCGAGGTAAAGTTAAATGCTTATAGCTCCGCAACCAAATAACATAGAGAGTTGGTTTTAGTTTCATTTAACAAAGAAAGGTGGACATTGAAAATTTCAAAAAGAATTTTAGAATCTGAAACTCCGGTTTAGTCACAGTAGAGCTGCAAAGTCGGTGAAAATCATGAAAAGTTTTGATGACGTCACAGTGACCGATGCGTGCGCACGCAGACTAAGGCAATTCATTCATCGATCGCGAGAAATATTACTCAAGAATTGTTAAAATACGTCGAATTTCGTGCTAAAGTTAAACGCTTATAGCTCCACAACGAAATAACATAGAGAGTTGATTTTAGTTTCATTTAACAGAGAAAGGTAGGCATTGAAGATTGCAGAAATAATTTTAGAATTTGTAATAACGGTTTAGTCACAGTCGAATTCTAAAGTTGGTGAATATCGCGAAGAATTTTACATAGAGTCGCATAGTCACACTAGACTAGTAGTCACTATAGACTATAGAGTTAATAGTCACATAGAGCTACTTTAGTCACAGAAAGTCACAGTTGAGTAAGGTAAGTAAGTCTACGACCCTCAATCCCAACAGCCGTTTCGCAGAGACAGCCTCCCGTCATTTTTTTTTTCTTTAAAGTACTCATAGTTCAGTTATATTATTTTCTACTTTCTTTTCAGAAGACAGACCTCAAATGGATTATAGAATTTTAGGTAATATTTTTCTATATTATTCTATCTTTCATTGATTTAAATAATCACTTATTTACTGTTATTGAAAATTCCAAATGTCTATTATTGCCTTTATATTTCCAAAATACTACATCAAATAAATATCCAAACGTTTAAATATCGAATTTGACGATTCCTGGGAAAAAACAGTACATAGAAATTTTGATATATTGGAGACCAGGGCAAGTTGACGATTGTTAACAGTCATTATTTTTAATAAATTCAGTTTTGAGGGTTAGTTTTGGATTAAGTTTTACATCAAATAAACAACCGAACACTTAAATATCGAATTTGAATATTCCTGGAAAAGAGCAATACATAGAAATTTTGATACATAAATACATTACTGGAACTTTTTTATCATTTTCTAACTAAAAAAATTATGCTCGGTTAAATTTTAGGATTAAAGTAAACTTAAAAATTACACAATCAAAGTCAATCAATATTTTTTTTTTTAAATGCAAAAATGTGTATGTAATTTGGATATCTGCTTACAATATACAAAAAAATTTGTACTATTATTAAACAAATAAATAAAATTTTTATTCGTTTTAGTCATATTTTTTATCTCTCTTTTATTTCACACTTAAAGATTTCCGCTAGGTTGCCAATTTCACTATAAGAAATAAACATAAAGTTAAACTGAATTTTAAATAAAAATCTCACACCAAATTATGAAAGGAATTCTTAACACAGAAGCTAAGAATAAAATGTGACACAACACAAGTGATTATTGTTTATTTGTAGATCCGGATTTCTGTGAATTTCTATTGCAGAAAGAAACGATAAAAAGTTTCGTTCTTATTTAATTTATATTTTCCCCTTACGAACAATATTCAAGATGGCCTTTTGATTGCAATAGGTATACATAACTGTTTCCTCACAAAATTTTTACTCGTTCTATAGAAATTTTTTTCTAATAAAAATCCAAGGTTGCTGAGAAAAATTTCATGTATAGAGATTTTCAATTTTTGGAAGTAAGATATATATGGGTTCGCCTGATTTTTTTTCTCATAAAATGAAAAGCCATTAAATTGGAATTATTTTACAGCTATCGTTGTTGGATCTTTGGTTGCCATAACAATCCCCATCTTAGTTGCTGTGAAAATATACTTAAGTTCAAGAAAAAAAGTAGGTTGCTTTTATTTTTTGGGAAAATCATTTGCTTTGGTAACAAAAGTCAACTTCAAAAATTTAGTTAAACTTATCACGATTTTAACTCCTTAATCCCGAGGCTACGCTTTTCATCTAGCCCCTTTAAAACCGAGACTTTGGGGAAGATGAGACATGAATTGGACTCTCCCAACCTGTGAGTGGTCATTTACCCCACTCCCTCCTATATCCTTCCCTTAAAGTGCACGGAAATGGGCTGTGATGGGCAAAGATAATTGGACCCCCTACCGCGATTATTTCCTAAGCAATCTCGGAACCTCACCTCCCCTCAAAAGAATCCAAACGCTTCAGACCGGCCATCGTCGCTGTTAAGGGGAAATTTCTAGACCGCCCTGGACCGCCTTGCTCAGTATGAGAGGGTTAATATGATAATGATTTTATTCAGGACACTTTCTATTAATTGCGTTACGCACGGAATGCAACGCTCTACAGGGCACACCTTTGGACCTAGAGCTACCAAATTTAGTATGAATTTATTTCTTGGATATTAGGTGCTTATCAAGACACTGTTTGTCAAAATTTAATTATAGAAGGGTTGTTTTTAATAAGGTTCATTTTTTAAATGAAAACGAAACGTGTAAAAAGCATTTATTTTCTTATGTTACATACAATTCTCTAACAGTTACAATTAATAAAATTTAATAGATTATTTAAAAAAATTTCTTGAATTAATTAAAAATTAATTAAAGCCTTTATATTATACAGAATGGCGCATATGCAGCATATTCTAATAAATACAAAAACAAACAACAGAAAATTAAAAAATGTTAAAAACAATAGAAAATTAAAAAACATTAAAAATTTATTGGAGAATTTTTGTTGTTTAATTCTTTAGTAATGGTTGGTCAGTTGTAGTAAAATGTATGATGCAATCACTGCATGCTGCTGCGTTTGGCGCGCAAAAAGGTGTATTGTTATCATCGTTGATTACTTCTTCTGTTTCATATTTTTTTCTAGTTTTTCTTCTTTTTTAATGTGTTTTAATTTTTTAACTTTCTATTGTTTTTAACATTTTTTTAATTTTCTATTGTTTTTAACATTTTTTTGATTTTCTATTGTTTGTAAAATTCTCTAAATGTCAACAGAATTTTCCTTGTCGGTTTAAGCATTTATCGTAACGAACAAAGAGTTTTCGGAATATTCCTCGTAAAACTCCGCCGCCTGTTATGGTAGCCAGTTATCCACAGTCTTTTCACATTCTTTACCAGTGTCTCAATGGCTGCCACTCAGGAAGGTATTCAGATAGAGGAAGAGGTGACCCATGAGGCAAAAAGTCCAATATTAAAACACCTGCCTGTCTCAAAACACAGTTGCGGGATTTTGCGATAGGATTGAAGAAAGCCAATTAGAATGCGATTCGATATCGAAGTGTTCCGGACCTTCTTGAACAATCTCACCCATTTTCTCACTTTACTGTCACTCATTGCATTGTCCCCGTACACTCCGCAAATCGAGTGATGCATATCCGCAGCTTGAATGTTTTTGCTGTTAAAAACAGATGACTGACCGTATTTAATAGTTGGCGGGGCGCTCGATTTTCTTAAACATTTTAACCTCACATTACGAAGGGGGAATACAATCGCATCATGAATATAAATGAAGTAAGATTCTGCGAAAAAAAATGCAGAGAGTCTGCACACACGCTCATTCTCACGCACGTGCGAAGTTTGAAAAGGTATTCATAAGCGAACCTTACTTAAAAACAGACCTCGTATTTTGATAAATTAAAAAGTAATCGATATTTTTAAGTTTTCCCTCTATAACTTCAGAGCACGGAGCATATTATTGAGGGGAAAAAACTATTTTTACACCACATTAATATTCAAAAAATTAGCTCTCCGTTTAAACCAATTTTCTTTCCTTGCCGTTCCTTCTTGAATTTGGATAACTTTTTCCGAGATTGATTTGAAACAGAATTTGTTAAATTGCTTTTTATTCTTGTAATGTAGCTTAAATCAATTATATTGTTTTATAAAATCTTTCACTCGTGTGCTATTGCTAATATTGAAAATTCTTTCTTTGAAAATTAATTCCACAGTTGAATTTTTCCCTCTAAATTATATTAACTCTACCTGATCTAACCGACATTGATACAGATAAAAAATATTTTCAAGACTTAAGATAAAACTTTTAAGACTTATAATTTAACTGAACAGTTTTTCGCGGCAACATCTTTCATTTATCTTCGTTCGTTCTCTCCCGTGTTGTCTGATTCCTCGGCTAGCAGTTAAACTCCTCCTTTCCTTTTGTCTCCGCACTTTGAACCACCTGGTACGAATCTTTCAATTCTTCGCACTACATCTTTTTCTTCCTCATCATTGCTAATGCGACAACAGAAGCTCTATCACATCGTAAATTTTATTACCGTTATCCAAATTACCATTTTCTTCTTTTCGGTGTCTGTGTGACTTATCAGGAAAAACCGCATAGTGTTCTTTCATTTCCTCTTAAGGTCCTCTCCCTTCGGTAGGGACCGGTAACAGTAACATTGAATGATTTTACACACTCATTAGGATCATTTAAAAATGTGTTAAAATTAAATGAAGCATCGTATTCAGAGAGCTGCGCAAACATATTGAAACTTGTACATGCGACGGAAAAAAGCGGAAGTAAAAATTCTTCCTCTCTGTTAATATTCAAAGAAAGAAAAACTTTTTATCATAACTGTCGTTAAAACAGGGGAATGAGGGATTTGATAAAACAAGAAATATAGATTTGAATTTATTTACAACAATAGAAAGGATTGTAACAAACTGGTATTACGTTTAAAATTAATTTTGAAATTTTATTTAAGCAGGGTAAAAAGAACTATGTCATATAAACTGGGATTATTAAGGTGATAATGTTTTGCTCTTTAAGATAGTATATAAATCATTTTTTGCTATATATATATATATATATTTCAGAAGTTACTGGCGAAAAGCTGGAAAAAAATTTGAGCATTAGCATAAGTTTCGTGATTTAATTAAATATCTCAAGATATAATTAATTTTAAAATTTAAAAAAAGGGCAATTTATATGCGAACAGACCCTAGTGCAAACTACATGACGATACTGTTCACCGTTTAGGAGGAGTTCTTGTCACAAATAGACCGGTAGAACACCTTTTATTTCAATTCCTACTATTAGTTCACACTCTCCCTATATCTTTTTCAAATTTTGCAATCGATTTTAAACTAACTTCCCGATGAGCTGGAGACTTGAAACTTTAAACATAGCTCAGAACTAGATGACAATGCAATATTAATTATCTTTCTTGTCTGTCTGTTTGTCTGTCATTTCATATTTTGCATGACGCATGCGCAATACGTTTTTTCATTATATCTCGAAAACTATTAATATTACAGACTTGGTTCTTTGTTATATGGATGGCCCACGGGATCATCGAAGCACCTCCATATTTTAACCATATTTGCGCATGCGCAGTACGTTTTTCATTATATATCGAAAACTATTAACATTACAGACTTGGTTCTTGGGCATATGGATGGCCCATAGGATCATCGAAGCACCTCCATATTTCAGCCATATCTTTGCTCATGCGCAGTACAGTTTTCATTATATCTCGAATCACCTAAGTAGGAATTGACTTTAAAATTTTTTTTCATATTACTTGTATTTCTTCCTAGGCCCTATCCCTTCGACAGGAACCGGTATATGTAACCTTGAAAGATTTAACACACTCATTAATATCATTTAAAAATTTGTTAAAATTAAACAAACCATCTCATAGACAGAATTATCAGCAAACGTTATTGGATAACTGTGCAATCATATTAAAAGGGGTATAAGCTACGACATAAAACCGGAAGTAAAAAGCCTAACTTGAAGTTAAATGTCCAAAGAAGGCGATGTTTTTTTATCATAATTTTAACAGTGGCAAAAGCACGTTAATAAAAGATTTGATGAAAGAATAAATTATCTTTAATTTAATTTTATAAGAATAGAAAGCGCAGCGTTGTTACAAATTGTGTTAAAAATAAATTTTTAAATGTTCATTACAATAAGAGAAAAGATTATATCGCAATCAAATTAGTATAATGAAATTAATTTATTGCTCTTTAAGTTGGTATAAAAAAATTCTTTGCGAGAGAAATATTTCAAAAGTTATCGGCGAAAAACACTGAAAATTAACTTAATTTTCGTTATTTAATTAAGTATCTTACGAAGGAATTAGTTTTGAAAGTTGCAATAGCTGATGCAATTAGTCTAAAGGAAGACAAGACAGACCATTTTCAAATCTAAAACATTTTCTTATTACGATATTCCAAACTAGAGGTTCAAATTTAAATTTGTTTCATATGTTCGTTTAATTTCTCTCAATTTTATCCGACAGTTACACACAGACCCTTCCCAGCCAGTTTTTACCCCTATTAATACTATTAATGCAATTGCAAGTTGCTTTGTATATTTTTATATAATGTTTTCCGAATGGTATTAAAACTTTATCTGTGCAAAGATTTCAGTATCCGTAATATCATTTTGACAATTAATTTCATGGACAGTGTCATCTTGTGCGTTAACACCTAGTACAATAACACTCAGTACAATGATGAATTTCTCCATTACCATAATTTCATTTGAGAAACAATAGGAGTTAATATTTTTATTGTTATTCTTATTACTTCCATTATTTTCCAGAATACCGTCTTTATAAAAAAAATAATTAACACCATTTGAATTTTTGATTTGTTTATGAATTAACTCTAGAAACGGGCAATCTCTTATGAAGATATGAAAATTTTTTCCTATCATATTTATAAAGATATCCTAAAAAATTTATAGAAATTTATTAATTTTGCAAATTAATATTTACATCACCCTATGGCAAAGAAATATCATTAGAAAATGTCAAAAATCCTAACTTATTTAAGAAATAATGTTTAATATTGTTTCTTTCTTATTGTTTGTTAAAGAATACTGTGAGTAATTAAATAAAACAAGTGTAATAATTAAACTGGTATGTTTTAGTTCAAATATTGAAGATTAGTTACTGAAACAATTTTTTTACTTATTTTAGATTTATAGGTTTATTCGGCGAAGATAACATCCTCTCTACACATTCTTCCGTTGGTGACCACAGCACAACAAGTCTATCCAAAGCAGAAAACTCTACTGTATATACGAGGGTAAGTCATTAAGTAAGTCATAGAAGATAAGAAAAATAATTTACCATGATAATCACTTGGAAACAATTTTATTTTCAACATAATTTCCACCAATGTTGATGCACTTATCCCATCGTTAGCGCCTCAATTCTAGTTGCATAAATTTCTTTGGGTTGCTGACTCATCCACAGTAGGACTTCGTGTTGAACGTCGTCATCATCTGCAAAGTATTTGCCTCCAAGATGTTATTTTAGTGGACCAAACAGATGAAAATCGCTTGGTGCTAAGTCTGGTTAGTCAGTGCTACAGCATCCACCATACAGCCCAAACTTAGCCCCAAGCGCTTTTCATCTGACGACGACGATGACGACGTTCAACACGAAGTCCTACTGTTGATGAGACAGCAACCCAGAGAATTTTATGCAGCTTGAATTGGGGCGCTGATAAAACGATGGGATAAGTACATCAATCAACATTGGTGGATATTATGTTGAAAAAAAATTCCGATTGATTATCATGGTAAATTATATTTTCTTATCTTCTGTGACTTACTTAATGACTTACCCTAGTATTAAGAAGAGATCAAAGACAACAGAATGACCCCAAGATTCATCATCACAAATCTCCGAAACCAGAAAGAGAGTGTTCGAATCCAGTTGACGATCATTTATCTTATAACACAGCTAATATTAACCGAGTTCCTACAGAAGGCATTTCGAGGACTCCCAAAATCGTCCTCGCTTTACAATTCAATGAAATGGTTTCATTGATATTTTCTAGGAATTCCACAACAGATAAACAGAGGTGAATCACAAATTTGACAATGAAAAAAAAAATTTCAGGATAAAATTTTGAACAATAGTTGGAAGATTCTGAATTAAAGTGGACCATGTCCTTGTTATCCATTTCTGAGAAAACAAAGGTCTGAAAGTTGATCAGCCGCGTTTGAAATAGCTGTGGAATTCTAATTGTTCTTGTTGCCTGGTGGATACGAATTGAACTTTGGACTTGAATCATTATTACACAGAAAATATAACGTTTCTATACTAAATTCAGGCCACAGGGGGTATAACTTTTGACTATGTAGTCATGCCCTTGACAGAAAATTTATCCATATTAGAACTCCTATGGCGAGTGGCCTTCGAGAAAGTTCGCCATTCGAGTTCTCTTCCATTTCTTCCATTCTAATTGTTTTCTTTTATGTGTTTTAATTATTTTAATTATTAGAGCACGATTTTTTTGTTGTTTGATTCTATAGTGATTTGTTGGTTAATTGTAGGACAATATTGTTGATGCAATCACTGGCTACTGCTGCAATGGCGTGCTAGAAGGTGTTATCACTATTGTTTACTTCTTCTGTATTTTTCCTTTTTTGTATTCGATTATCTGCATTTTGTATTTTATTGGAAGTTGCTGCATATGCGCCATTTCATCTGATACAAAAGTTTAATTATTTTTTTAATTTTTAATATCTTTTGTTAAATTATATTAATTGTAACTGTTTCTATACTACCAAGGTGTGTTAGTGCAAAATGGACAGAACAATGACTTGGCTTACTTTAACACAGAGTCCTCCATATACCACCGTGCACTTTTGTATGATTAATAATAAAGAATTTTTTCCTTATAGTTATTAAAAAGTTAATTTTTATTTCCGTTTCAGGCATGCAATGGAATCGTTCTTTTTCTGAATTTTTTGTCTGAAATTTTCATAATGTCATTCAACTCCCGTTACTACTCATTACTGTCTCGTATAGAAAATATACAATGAGGAAGTACTGTAACCGTCAAGAAATTTTTCCTAGAGAGTTTGTTGTCTCTACACATTTCAAATCTCCCTGAGTCCGAAAACATAAATTTTAAGAATTAACCTGCCGGCCGGATTGTCCGTGATGAGCTCGACGGATGAAACGTACGTGATGATGTACGTGATCTTTCTATCAGAATTTTATTCTTGATGAAAGTTTGTGCGAATTTCGTTTACGGGAAGTTTGTCTGTCTACCCGCCAGTGTGCATGCGAATAAGATTCCCAGAAGAGCTTGTTTATGATTTTTTTATAAAATCTATAATATAATCATCGTCCGAAATCTCTAACGTTCAGGAAAGTTGGCTTGGCTACTTGACAATCACACCAACAGCGTGGAATGGCTCGCTCAGAGGGTTTGGGGAACAGGGGGTTCTTAGAATTCGGAGAGTGGTTCGGAGTCCTTGCGGGTTTTGAGAAAGGAAGTGAACTCCCCTTATCTTTGAAAGAGCGTTCCCATAATTTTGAGTCCTCTCTATCCCACTGGTCTTTCCGATGTTTTCTTCCTTTACGTTCTTAATTTTTGAATTGAATATTTAAGAGGAAACTTGTTATCTTAAATGTTATGAAGATTTAGTGATTAGTTTTGATTTGAGTGTTGGAAGCAAAATGGATAGAGAAGATCCCACTGCAAGGAAACGAAGGTTAGCAAGAGAGAGAGAGAGAGATTTACACGATAGGTCGAGACAAAGCCAAGAAACGTTTAAGGGCCGTAGCACACTAGCTTATATTTCGTCACCAAGGGAGAGCAAAACCGCTTCTAGGGCGTTTGAACCGGTTTTATTAGCCCGCAAAGCGAAGATGGGAGCTTTCCAGATGAACGAAAAACATCCATCCAAGTTCATGGGCGTGAATAACTGAACCAATCAGGTTCGACTCGCCAGTGACGTCACTGAAAACTTAGGCGCGATTTTCGGGATACACAGAAGCGTGTTAACATCTTAATTTTTTATTGAAATAAGGTAGATGATCCAGTTTTTGTCACATTAAGAGAAAATTTGAATTGGAATTTTCACAGTGGATGACTGGTTTAAGTTTTTTTAAGTCGTACTGACACTATTCTTTAGTAACTTTTATTGCCTGTTAATTAATGAAATCTTTCTCTGGAAAAATATTATATTTTGAGTTATGAATTTTTAAATAATATATCTTAATTTGTACCAGCTTTGGCCACATAATTATCATAATATATAACAGTGCTGCAGATAATGAATACCATCGTAGAAGAAGAGAGGGAGAAACTCAAGACGAGAGGCAAAAACGCCTTGCATTTTTTTTTTCAGAATACCGTGAACGCATTCAACAGCAACAATGTCAGGATATTGTAAATCAATCTCTTTATTTTTGTGAAAGTCAGGTTGAAGCACAGCACTGTTAATGACACAGAAGGAAAGTTAGTGTCAATTGATTCATCAGTTCTGTTTTTCATGCCTTTTTTATTTCTTAATCACTCTAGCAATCTAAATGAGATTTTCTTCAACAACTTTCGTTAGTAAATCTGTTACAATCAGATCTGAAATATTATTGGCAAGCCAAAAGCCCATCTGAGACGGGCACAAATCTTCTAGTTTAGTATATAGTTTTATCGTCAGCCTTGCAGATGTGTAACAAATTTTGGACAAAATCCGACAGCGGGATGACCGGCTCTCGGTGGGTCTGTTCGCTTGTATGGGAATGCGCTACGACTTAGATAAATAAAATTTGGTTTGAGGTCAATTTGGTTTAGCTTCTCTATAAGAGCAATGGAAATTCTGCTCTATGCAATACCGATATCTTTCTAAATCTTAATGTTATTCGACTGGAATTTTTGCGAAAGCTGCCCTATGTATCTGGCTTCCAAATTATAAAAAAATGTTATACTATGTTTCGCACTTGCGGATTAAATTAATTATTTAATTATTACTATTACGATTAATTATTTACTACAATTATACACATATTTCCACTTATATTCAAAGTATTTACTTTAGATTTCAACACTGATGTATTCCCTGACGTATTGTCACTTATTATGTATGTTTCATATAATTTGGTAGAAAAAATATATATGTTGAAAGCAAATATTCGAAAAAAATTGAGATTTTAAAAAAACCTTTATATCTTCCCGAATATACATGCTATTTTTTAAAAAATACTGGCCGCTCTCGCCTCCCTCCGGGTGGGTCCACGGCCACCACCCATTTTTCACAGCACTACACCTGCCACCTCACTGCTTCGAGGCTCTCAGTCACTACTTTTTTCACTTCAGCATGAAGATCAGTGGAACAGACCATAAAACCATAGTAGATTTCATATTCTTTGTAGAAAACAGATTCCTTTAAAATTGTAAAATCTTTCAATAAACCTCATCTAGTTGTAATGATTTGTATAAATTTTTCACGAATTTCGGCATAAAAGCCTTCAGATCCATAAATACAGAATGAAATCGCCCTAACTAAATAGTTTCCATCACCTACACTAGGTATTTTACGATATTTTTGATACGCCATTGTAATGTAGCTGTTGGGCTCTATATTTTTAATATAATATGGTAAACCCCTCCGAAATTCGCCAGCCCCAATCACTAGACCGATTTTGACATTTTTTTTTCATTTGAAAGGTTATGACGTCTAGATATGTCATCAAGGGCCGTCGTCCCGCCCCCCCCCCTCCATTTTCGAACGAAATCGAAAAAACACTTCTCCTCTGTTCATTGTGTATGGGTAAATCTTGTATAAATTCCCCAGTCCCAACCACCTAACCTATTTCGACAATTTTTATTTTATATGAAAGCTTGTAATGTCTAGATATGTCATCAAGGGTCGCCTGTCTCCCACCCACCCATTTTCGAACAAAATCGAAAAAACTATTACCTAGTGTGTATTGTCTATGGGGAAAAACCTTTGGACAGTTCGCCAACAACAACCACCCGACGGATTTTGACATTTTTATTTCATATGAAAGCTTATGACGCCTAGATATGTCATCAAAGGTCGTCTTCCCCCCCCCCCCCCCCCAACCCCCATTTCCAAACGAAATCGAAAAAACATGTAGATAATGTATGGTGGAGAAGTGTTTTTTCTCTTTCGTTCAAAAATAGGGGTTGGAGGAGGGCAGGCGACCCATGATGACATATCTAGACGTCAAAAACCTTTCAATTAAAAAGAAATGTCGAAATCCGTCAGATGGTTGTTGCTGGCGAAATGTCCAAAGATTTTTCTCCATAGAGAATGTACAGCGGGAAAGAGTTTTTTCGATTTCGTTCGAAATTGGGGTTGGGTGGGGGGCAGGTGACGCTTGATGATAGATCTAGACGTCATAAACTTTCAAATGAAAAAAAATGTCAAAATCGGTGGAGTGGTTTAGGCTGGCGCACTCGGTGCAGGTTTTTTTACCAAATTATTTTAAATATATAGATATTTAAGTATTGTGCAAAGGTAACAAAACCTTTGATGAAACTTTCAAATTAATACCAGCTTTCTGTGAAACATGGTTAGCAAAATATTTTTTTATCTTCATCACTTTCCAGTTGGCCCCCTCTTTACGAAATCTTCACTGTAAGATAGTTTCAACTATTTAGTTAGTCAATGCCACGCCGAATTGCTGCTGCACTTAGCCGGGAAAAAGGAGTTCCTACACGACATTAGAATGCATTTTATGACTTTTGGCACTTCATTATATGTTTTCAGCTAGGAAGGCACAATTTACGTTGATTTTTCCAAAGCCAATGTTTTCACACAAATTCCCACATTATTTTATGAAACTTTGTAACTGGAAGCATATTTTTGGGTGCAAAATTTCAGGAAATAAATACTAGTTCCACTTTTTTGGGACGCCCTGTATGTAAGTATGTATGTTTGTTCCAGCGTCACTTCCGAAGGGCTAATCCAATTTTGATGAAACTTGGTACACAGGTTTCTCATTAGCCGACTTGAAATACTGAAGGGGTAAATAAGCCGTAACCCAGTCCATGAGGATAAGGTGGGTCAAAGTTTCCAAAATAGATATATCAAATAGGCCTATTGACATGCTTGGCAATTTTACTGAAATTTAGTATGAATGTTCCCCTCTATATGACTTGATGTAATGTAGGTGTATATAATCCCTAGACAAAACCCTCAGGTTAGGACGGGGAAAAGTCTCCAAAATACATGTTACCAATAGGCCGATTGACTCGCATGATGATTTCTATGAAATTTGGTACCCAAACTTCTAATTAGCCAACTAAAAATACCATTAAGGTAAATAAACGCTAATCCAATCCATTAGGGTAGTGTAGGGCGAAGTCTCTAAAATACATTTAATAAATGCGCAGATTGGCATAAATTTGATATAGCTGGCTTATAAGCTGACTAAAAGAAATGCAGGGGTAAATAAATGCCAATCCAATCCCTCAGAGTAGGGGGGATAAAATCGTCAAAATACATGTAAAGCCTTGAGCCGACTGACATTTTGTTGAATATGGCATGGGAGATTTTGATTAATTTTGGTACATATGTTTATAACTAGCCAACTAAAAATTTTGTAGGTGTAAGAATTCACTTGCAGCATGTAGAAATTGTCTCACTAGATATAAATGGCGAGTGTGACAGCCTGAATTATGACGAATTTTATTTCAAAATGTGTCTCCCGAAATTCGTTATTCGCGAATTCTTATTGTTTCAGAATGATTGATGCTTTAACCACTGTTTAATTGGTTTTTGATTTATTAAGAATAAATTTAAATAATGTGATAAATTTTTTGTTGTGGTGAGTGTAACATCTTTTGCAAGAGAGGTTCTAGTAAAAAGTATGCGTTTTCTTAAAAATTTATCTTTCTTTCCGATTAGTAACTCCCGAGTCCTCGTTCACCGCTTGGATCCTTTACTAATTCTTAAACTATTATAATTTTCGTAAAGGGCAACGACTATATTTCCCAACGTTTTTAAACAGTTGTTCCAGAAAAAAGAAAAGCTTTTCCTGACACCTACCTTTTTAAAAAAGGGTATAAAAGAACATATTTGTGAATATTTTAAAACAGAAAACAATAAAAAAAACTGTCCTTAATCTTTTAAAGACTTTAAATTGAATCAGAGAAATGAAAACCCTATCAAATTTATATAATAGACAAAACGTCACATAGCAACACTATCTAATCCTGATTGTTTGGCCTTCTTTCAGATTTCCAAAAACAATATCCAGATCTTCTTCTTATAAAGGCACAATTGGATCATTATTGAATCTATAAAAGTTATAACTGAACTTATCAACTGGATAGAAAAATAATCAGATAATATTTTGATTCTGTTCTGCAAACTGGAGTTTGAGACATTATCAACTTTTCTCACGATTTAAAATTGGAGTTACAAAAAGTAAAACTTTTAAATATTAGAATTTTGTATCTTTTTTTTAAAAAAAGGTAAAAATTCATTTACTTATAATGTCTGTGAATTTAATAAAAAAAAGAAAATATTTAAACGGAATGGAGACCGCGGTAGCCTAGTGATAAGGTCTCGACTTTGTGGCCGGAGGGCTATATGTTCGAAATCCGAAGATATGTCATGTACTGGCCTGTTGCATAATTAAATTAACAGTTTACAAGATTATAAAAAATTTACAAATTAAATTGCAGTATGTAATTGTTTAGGTGAAAAAACAATAAAAACACATGATGAGAAGAACGTCACTAAATGCAAGGTGCTGAAATTGTAAGAAAACTAGCGGGAATGGTCTCCCCAAAATTTTCTCGTATCCACCCTAACAAGGGTGGGGGAAAATATATCAAGAGCCAGTAACATGCGCCATTCCCTAACACAGGCGGGTAAAAACGCTCGAATCTATCGCGCCTTTTAATTACGTCATAGAATGGTGAAACCGAATATGCAATTTGAACACCTTTTTTTCAATCGATTGAAACGAATATTGGGCACGGATCTACAATTAATGTTAGCAGACCTCATAGCAATTTTTTATTTATTTAAATCATATGGTTAAGGAGTTATTGTGTTTACAAGTATGAGATTATACAGAAAGACAGTCAACTCTTCAATGGAAGTGATCCAAAATTTGATACGAACCTACATTTCTGATGATAAAACTCTGTACCAAATTTTATCCAAGATGTTGTGCGGCATTTAAAATATCTTAGCAATATCGTGGATATATCGTAAAATATCCTGTGCAAATAGGTAACGAGCCGAGGCACG